>CM076569.1:474113087-474227913 GCA_034641835.2 Pinus albicaulis
AGCATCATTCCAGGGGGAGAACAGAAAAGAAAACATCATTCCAGGGGGAGATCAGTCAACAAAGAGAGTCACAAAAGAACTAGAGAAAGTGAGCAGTGCATGAAATAGGTCCTCAAGATTAGAGTAAAATGGACAAGAGCTGAAAACATCACTAGGTAATGAGCAACTCTTTGCCATTGATGTCAAAGGGGGAGGAAGACTTGGAGGAAGCATTGGATTACTGGTGGATGTGTTGCCATCAATGCCAAAGGGGGATACTGTTGGAAATGTTGTCATTGATGGCAAAGGAGATGGCAAAGGAGGAACGCATAGAAGCAGAGAGAGGCAAAGAGAGCATCATAGAAGCAGAGAGATAGCAAAAGAGGCAGCAAGCTGTAGAGAGGATCGAGCAGCAGAGACAAGTTGCAGAGAATACAGAGAATACAAAGGATGCAGAGACAGAGAATACAGAGAGTACAGTGAAACAACGAAACAGTCATGCACAGAGACAGAGACAGAGAATACAGAGACAGAGTATACAGAGAATATACTGACATGCACAGTAACTGAATGCAGAGAAACGGTCACTCCAAAACAGTGGTTGTGTAGGAAATAGTGGTTGGTTGATGTATGTGTGTATTATGTTTAAAAAGGAAGTACCAAGGTGAATGACGAGGGGTTGTTTAACCTCTATTTGTAGTTATGGAAGAAATGGCGCAGTTTCATAAGGAAACCTTAAATAGATGCTATGGTGTGTTTTATCTTACATGAAACCCGAATCAAAAGAACCTATAGTTAAGAAGCAGAGTTTAATGATAATAAAATGTTGATAGCGCGCGGTGCGGAACCTTGAGCCAGAGGATGCGGAACCTTGCATGAACAACGAAACCGAGGGTGAAATTACCAGCAGTATCATGTGAGTTTGGAGATGGTAAGTGGTTTCACCTTTTTGAACGCGATATGGGTCTTCACTTGACGCGTGGCTATAAGTGGTATTTGAATACCATTTATATCGCGTAATTTTGGAGGATTAACCCACGAAGGAAGAAATAACACGATATGTGCTATAGTTGTTTGATCTGGAGCAGAGGAAATCCAACGGTCGTTGTATCACGCGATGGACAGAGATTAGTGGCAAGGTATGTTATAAGTTGTTGTGGGCCTAGATGCTTTGTAATATGATGCGATGGTTTGATTGGAAGTCAGAAGTTAATAAACTGTGATAGAATCAAAGGTCATATATGTTATCGTTTGTTTTAAGTCCAAGGACGAGGGTTTTATTATAATATTACAACAGAGGCTGTAATACATGGAGCATGATGGATAAAGGTTAACATAAGGCAATATGCTGTGGGGCCCAGAACTAATATACATTGGTCCTTGTGATTAATCAAAGTCATGGTATAATGTCTGAAAGGTCTTTCATACACTTCGGGGTTGATATAAATTGTATTGTGAATGCAAAGGGATACTGTGGGCCCAATTGTCGTTACATGGAGTGTTTGAGTTTAATATATGGTCTAAAGGTAAGTTACATGCCCGTGAAGTACCACATGTAGACTTAGTTTCAGAACCAAGTCGAACGTTAATATAATATAATGGTATTGATATTATAAGACGTTGGATATTGATCCAAAGGCTTTGAAATTTGTTGTGGGCCCGAACACATTAAGAGTTATATAAAGTGAAACCCTTCACCAAATGAAATTTGGGGTTTGCATGGTCTTCATAAAGGAAATGCCGCACATAAGGATTGAAAATTAAAGGTTTACAATGGTCCAAAATTGTAATATTCAAATGATAATTCGACATTTTTATATGAATGATATGACTGACATATAGCGGGGGACGTGACTTATTTAACTCAAAGGTTTTGTGGTAAACCTAGTAAAAGGTTTCATCTCTTTTAAAATAAACTAAAGGTCGAAGAACTTATAATATTTGAATGCGGACCTTACGAATGGAATTATAAAAGAGGCGGAGTATATGTGTAGTGTGGGACCCCATGTAAAAAGGAAAAGTTCAATGCATGTTTATTCCGAGAATCTTAACCCAAGCTGAAGGATATATAAAAGTTGAAGCGGCAAAGTATATATATGAAACAATATACATATATGCATATATATGTGAACAGTGAACCATCGCATCGGAGAAAATCATAATAGCGGAACATGATAATAAAGGTTGCGATTGCGATTGCGATAAAGAAGCGGACCCGATATGTTATAAATGGTGACTCATATGTGTTTGAGTTCTGGCTTAAAGTGCATCGAAGTGATTCATCACATCGGAGGTGAAAGAGTGACGAACAAATTGAAAGTTCCGATTGCGATTGAGCGATCAGATGATAGCTGTCGGATTTGCTGAAGGATGGATGGCAGATATGAATCATTTGATTACATGGTGGGGCCTTTGCTAATTGCTTCGGAGGAAATCAAATAACCAAAGCTGAAGCGTAAAGCGAAAGTAAGCGACAAGTATATATATATATGAAACAAGAGATATATATTTACCTTTATCAGTGAACAGTGATCCATCGCATCAGAATAAAAGGAGCAGTGGCACAATACCATTGAAAGTTTCGATTGCGATCATCGCATCGGAACCACCGCAAAGGAATCAATCACATCGGAGCAAGCCAACACAGCAGAACAGGTTAATGAAGTTTGCGATTGCGATCAATCGCAATCGGAAATCTCTGGAGGAGGCTCATCACATCGGAGCATAAGAAAAGTTTAGCTGGTGGGCCCGAAAGGGCATTTTATATGTTAAAAGGTCTTTTATTATTACTCCGAGAGTTGATTTGCGTTATATAAAAAGCGCAGTTAAATATATGCAGGAGTTACGCAACAGCGGTGAACAGAAAAGCATACAGAGAGGAAAAAGATAGAGACAGCTGCAAAAAGGACAACGCGCAGTGATCCAAAAGGCTGAATGGGTTGAGTTGGAATTCACATTGTAACTAAATGTAAATGTTTTTATTTGGTTTATATTGTTTGTGATGCACTGGAAAGTCTCCGTAGGAAATGAAACTCCACTGTAAAACTGAAAGTTGTACAAATCGCTGTAGTTTTCTGAATGAGCTGGATAAAGAAGTAAGGAGGCAGAAGGTGGAGAGTCAGGGCTATTCACTTTGAATTCCCTGTGGAATACGAACAACTATGAGGCAAACTGTATAAAGGATATCACATTGATATGCATAGAGATGTTAGAGAATGCAGAGTATGAAGAATTGAGGCAGAGAAGATAAGAAGAAGGAGGAGCATAAAGAGATGCTATAAGACAGATTTGAAGACTGGAGGACAGCACAAAAGAAGGTGCAGAATAGAGCTGATATCTAAGGTAAATCAGCAAATGTTTTCTTTTGATAGAATAAGGAAGTTGGAGCTTCCCTATCAAGTTGTAGCTTGATAGATGTTAGTTGTAGTTGACTGAGGTTGGAGCCTCCTGTAGATTGGTGCCTGCAGAAAATTCATGGGAGTTGGAGCTTCCTTGCAAGTTGTAGCTTGCAGAATTGAGGTTGGAGCCTCCTGTGGGTTGGTGCCTACAGAAAATCAGTGGTGAGAGGGAGTTGGAGCTTGCCTTTGCATCACAACAATAATAAGATGTGGTTTTCTCCCTTTATGGGTTTCCACTTATATCTGTTGTCTCTGTGTGTGATGCTTATGTGTTGATATGTTCTATCCAATCTGCTTAATACTTGCTTCTCTCATAATAAGTTTGGTGTCACATTATCTTAATACTTGCTGCTCACATATTAAGACTGTTCACATATAAAGTTGATTATGAAATTAAGTTGTAAATAAGCTTGCTGAAAAGTTTTAAAAGCTCAGGAATGTGTTAAACTGATTCACCCCCCCCTCTCAGTTTAACTAAGGGTTCAACAACACTAAATATTTTCACCACTTCGTAAATGGCCAGAAAAATCAGAACGTTATTTGGCTAATAAATTCAAAGCAGGGTGAGCTAGTTTTCTCCCAATCTGATATCTCCAAAGAAGCCATAGCATACTTTTCTGACTTATATAAGCGTAGGGAGGCTGTCAATTTTCTGGACCAATTCTAGGTAGTGGAACAGTACCCTCTTATGTTTAATGAAGAATTTAATGCTGCATTGAACAAGCCGATCACAAAGGATGAACTTATGGAGGTCCTGAAATCCTTTGCCAAGGAAAAAATTCCCAACCCGGATGGATTTCCTATTGAGATGTACATTAATTTGTTTGATTTAATGGCGGATCATTTTCTCATGGTGGTGGAGGAATCAAAGTGTCGGGGTTGGATCCTGGGGGACATTAACTCAACTTTCCTCACTCTCATCCCCAACTCCTCTCACCTTGTTGTTTTCTCAGATTTCTGACCCGTTTCTTTATGAAATGTTGTGTATAAGCTCATCTCCAAACTTATCACCCGTCGTATCATTGCCTCCCTCTCCTTACACATATCCTGTGAACAATCTATTTTTCTGCCCTGACAGGATTATCCATGATGTTGTGGCCACAACACAAGAGGTTTTGCACTCAATCCATCTTAAAAATATTGACACTACCATTATGAAGATTGACTTGTCTAAAGCCTATGACTGCATTGATTGGTCTTTTATCCACCTTGTCCTATACAAAATTGGCCTCTCTCCGCCCAATGCCCAATGGATCATGTTATGCATCTCCCTTGTTTGGTTCGCAGTTGCAATGGAATTTTGATTGACTTCTTTCGAGCTGGTCATGGCCTCTGCCAAGGCTGCTCCCTCTCGCCACTTATATTTATATTGGTTATGGACGGTTTGAGTCTCCATATCAAGGAGGCCCACAAGTGTGGATTTTTTGATGGCATCTGAATGGCCCCTAATATTTCTGTCACCCACTCTTTTTTCGTGGATGACGTCCTTGTTTTTGGTATCATTTATCGTGCATAATGAGCTACATTACATTGTATATTCCTCTGTTTTGGTGCGGCTTCAGGTCTAATCATTAGTAGTGGTAAATCCATCCTGATATCAGCCTCACAGAATTGTGGGGATCTGGAAATCATTGTTGTACTTTTTCAGGTAAACATTGCTCCCATCATGGGTGGTTTTAAATATCTTGGCTTTTAGCTCAAGCCATGTGGATACAAAAATAAGGATTGGTCCTAGCTTCTGGAAAAATACTGAAAGAGATTAAATATTTGGTCACACAAATGGCTCTCCCTCGGTGGATGCCTCATCCTCACATAGGTTGTCCTCCAACAGTTGCTTGTTTATTAGGCGCATCTATTCTACTTCTAGTGGGTATAATGGACTCCATCAAGACCATCATTTCAAATTTCATTTGGTCAGGTGCAAAGGGTCCCCAAAAGTTTTCCTTATGAAACATGGAATTTATTATGCACCCTAAAAGGTTGGGGGGTTGGGTTCTCTTGGGCCCTTCTTATCAGATCCCTCTGGATGGTTGCCTCTGGTTCAAGAAATAGGCCCTACCTATTTCGAGAAAAGTATATCATTTTTCAGGACCTGATTTTCCTTTTTCGGGCCCGGTCTCTTCCTTCTTGTCATTGGTCCATCATTTAGAGGAGCTTCGAAAAGGTCTTTTCCTGTTTTGTCAGTCACGTTGTCTGGGTCTTTGACAATGGTCAACATATTTACTTGGCCACTGAAAGGGTACAGGGGCCCCCGTCAGAATTTTCACTCGATCCCCATCTACAACATTTGTTGGCACTTAAGGGCCTCTTCTTCATATATTAGTTCATCTCTCATTGGAATCAGAGATGTCCCATTTGGAATACTGCTCAACAACTAAATCTACAGGGCGTGGAAACTAAGGGTTGGGAGACTGCAGTTCAACTCCTTAGAGCTGGGGGTTTCTGTCTTCACCAGGCGAGTGATAAAATTTCTTGGCTTGGTAAGCTCCACTGGTCCTCACCTGTGGTCAAGGATATCTACGATGGCTCTCTGGACCTTACCATCCCTCGGGAGGAGTCCCTCTTCTTTCTGAAATTCTAGAACAACATCTCAATCAAGATAATTCTTTTTGTCTCACTGGCAATGAGAAAACGGGTCTTAACTTGGGACAACCTGGTAAAGAAGGGCTTCAATGGCCTGGGCTTTTGCGACTTCTGCAAGTTGGAGTCAAAATTTGTTCAACACATATTTTTCACTTGCCCTTTTGTATTGGACATCTGATCTCGTTTTTTCACATTGCTTGCAGATCCGGGACTGGAGACCTCTCACTTTTCAGCAGTCCATTGAAGCCTGGAGTTCCTTGGCCTCAAGCACTCATTCACTACCTTTCTTCCTCTGTTGGGAGGTGTGGCTCGCCAAAAACCGACACATTTTCGAGGATCGTCAAATATCACAACATTTCATTTATTTGGCTATTCTTAAGTGGATTGATTCAACTCCCTTGGCGTCACAAGGGGCTTATGATCTCTCAGTCTGCCTTCATTCACATGAAGTCTCCATCCCAATGGGCTATTTCGATGGAGCTCAGTAGTTGGGTCAATGTGGGTGTGGTGCATGGATTAACCCTGGGCATGGTGAGTTATACTGCATATGCTGGAATGGTGGCCCTGGTTCCAACATGTGTGCTGAGCGCCTTACCCTCTAGAGCCTTCTCTGGGTGGCATACAACCTGCAAGTCACAAATCTCCACATCTATGGGGACGTTAGGACTATGATCGATGGGATCACTAGTCACTCTAGCTTCCAACCTCCTGCCCTCCTCCCCTAATTTTGCAGGATCTAGTATCTTCATTGTCGCCTTCTTGACCCGCCCATCCAGCATATTTATCGCGAGGCTAATACGAAGGCAGATTCTCTCTCCAAGTAGGTTCTGCTCCTTCCTTTTGGGTTTGTTCGTGTTCAACACTTCAGAGAGATCTACTCATGATCTCATCTGGTCTCTGCCTCTGTGGTCTGCTCGCTCTTTTTTGTCTGACCACTCATGTATCTGACAACTTTTCGCATCTTTCGCTTTCATGTTTACTTTACTTTAGTTCGATTCCAACACCCTTGCTGCAATATCATTGATATATGTATTGTTTGTTTACCTATATACAACTAGTATTTTTTTCTTTCTGAAAAAGAAATGAGGTGCATTCTATATAATCGTTGCAATTATTGAAAAAAAATAAATCCAATTTATATAGAGGTTTTTTCCAATTTATATATAGCTTTTTTTCTGAACGTAATTGCTAAATCTATTACAACTTAACATCTTATGTACTTAAAAAAATTTACCAATTATTTATTTTTATTTTTAAATAGTTTTTGGTATTTAAATTTTGAAATTAAAATAGAATTATCTCAAAAAACCATATTCATATAATTTTAATTCTCTACTATCACTAAAAATCCTAAAATTCAATATGACAAGCTGAGAGATTATTAGAATCTGTCCTGGGTAAAGGAAAACACTCCTAATTTACTTTTCATTTATTTCAGTAAGAATATGTTTCATTCAACCTAATCATAATATTGTTTATAAGCCCCATTATGTGTTATTGAGTGGCGGTGATCGATGGATAGAGTCTAACTAATAAGAAAACAACACAGGAAGTGAGTGACTTAGCGTATTAGTTAGTGGAGCCGCGATGCTACCGCCCACGGTATGACGAGAAAATTCAGTTTGGTTAAAATCGAATTCAACCATCTCACGTTTGGTTATAGTAGTAGTTAATTGGGAATTTTTGGAATTTCTAGAGGATTTTTGGATGGAATTAGATTAAAAAAATTATGGTCAAATTTTAATTAATATTATTTAAATTGGTTTTCTATTTTATATAGATTTATCACTGTCAAAAATCTTTAGATATTTAAATTATGAAAAATAACAATAAACTTAATTAATAAATATTTTAGAAAAATTAAAATAACAATAAACTTTCCACTAAAAAACTAAAATTAAAATTACACTAGAAAACTACTCAATCATTATACATTATAATATCAGGAATGATTTGTCATCGTCTCTAACAGCAATGATCACACCGCTTTAAAAATTTATTGGTATTCAATTAAGCCGTCAGGATCACTTAATTGACTGTGAAAGAGCCCCAGAGGTCAGGGGCAAGGCTATTGTTAGAGGCGTAGCAATATCCGAAACGACTTCTGTCATTCAAATAGGAGAGAGGTTGAAATTTTGTAAAACCTTGTGTGTTTTTATTTTGATGGTAGACATTGGGTATATTTCAAAATCAGAGGTAGATGAGCCAGATTAAATAATTAATATTTTTATTTTTTAATTTTGAAATATTTACAAAACTTGTAATTAAATTAAATTAAATTCAACTATATTTTCATTGAATCAAAATTTAAGTAATTGAGACCAAATATTTTTTTAAGTGGCTTTGGCTTCAAAATTCAAAACTTTATATATATATATATATATATATATATATATATATATATATATATATATATATATTATATTTTTATTATAACATATATTTCTAAATTTTTTTCTACAAAATCCAAAATAATTAAAAAATTTATAAATAATAATAATAATAATAATTTTAGTCTTTTTGGAGACATCCAATAAGATTGGAATGATATAGAAAAGATTAGCATGACCCATGCGCAAGGATGACATGCACAAATTGAGAAATGGTCCAATTTTTCCCTGGATGTAGGTGCTCTCTAGCGATCTATCCATCAACGACCTGGTCAAGCTGACGCCTGGCAGCGCTCCTCGTCTCGAGGAGGCACATGGCCCCCGCGTGGGTATTAATTACTGTGGCGTGGGTGTTATTTACTCAGCCAACCATGCTCTATCCGTTGCGTACTCTCTACACCAGCTGCGTATTTACTCTACCCTCTACAAATTCACTCCACCCTCTGCGAATTTACTCCACCCTCTGCCATATATGGACAATGGCATTGTCCCTCAGAGATTCTTCCTCAGTGTTTCTATTACTCTTAGTGTTGGCTCTGTCATCTCCTGCGGAGATTCTGCACTGCCCGCGACCCTACACCATCCCTCACCCCAATTGTGCCAAGTTGATCTCTGTTGCACAGCCTGTCCATCCCCTTCACTTCCTTCGCATTCCTGCAATTTGGTTTCCACCATGCCACGACACCACCGTATGCATTGCCACAAAGGTGGAGGCCGTGGCTCTCCATCCCGTCCACCCATTCACGCCATGGCTGAGAGAATTGTAGACTTCTCATTGAATTTGGAGGCGCCAGTGGTCCTGGATCCTCATCACCTCTTTGCCCATTTATCCCTACACCTTCCTAAAGCCTCATCCGGCCCATCTAGCTCACACTCCAGGAAGCAGATGCACAAGTCCATAATGTCTCCTTCCTCTCTCAATTTTCCATGCAAAATGGTGGCACTCCCATGTTGGAGAAATCACAGCGGAAACCATTAAACAATTAACACACAGCAGATTTAATCAAGCACATAAAGACACAGTGTTTTTACCGTGGTTCACCCAAACCTCCTGGGCTACGTCCACACAACAGGCATCGGCAATTCTTATTATTCAAACAGGAGATTACATAATTCACACCACCCTCCAAAACAAACATATGGAGACCTGTTATATAGCAGGAGAATCTAACAGCCTCATAAATCCTCTCAACTCAAATTTAGGATGCATTAACTCCCTCCCCAACAACCTGGAGCTAATCTAGGAACTAATTCCTAATTTTTGTCACCTAATGAGATTTTTGACTATTTTATTAAAACAGAAAATCTCAACAATCTCCACCTTGACAACAATTAGCCTGATGCCCTGTTATTATTATTTTATCTCTTCTGCAAGCCAAGAGAAGCCAAACACCAACGCAGCTTCTCCAACAAAACTGGTTTCGTGAACATGTCTGCACAGTTCTCCTTTGTATGCACCTTTTCAAGAGAGACTCCCCTTTCAGTGATAACCTATCTTACAAAATGGTACTTAATCGGAATATGCTTCGATTTACTATGATAGGCCGGATTCTTAGCCAAATGTATTGCACTTTGACTATCACAAAGTAACCTGATGTTGTCCTGCAACCTACCAAATTCACCCAGCAAACCTTTCAACCAAACCGCCTCTTTGCAAGCATGCGAAGCAGCAATGTATTCTGCTTCAGTAGTGGATAAAGCAACAATGTTCCGTAGCTTTGACATCCAGCTAATAGCTCCACCTGCAAGAGTAAAGACATACCCTGAAGTTGACCTTCTCTTATCCAAATCACCTGCAAAATCGGAATCAACATATCCGCAAACAAATTCACTACTCTTATTGTAAGTGATACAATAACTGCTTGTGCCTCTCAAGTACCGAAGCACCCATTTCACTGCTGACCAGTGTTCTTTACCCGGATTTGCCATGTACCTGCTGACAACCCCAACTGCATGTGAAATATCTGGTCGAGTACAAACCATCGCATACGTCAAACATCCTACTACATTGGCATATGGAACTTGAGACATATAATCCTTTTCTTCATCTGTATTAGGACATAAACCCGAAGAAAGCTTGAAATGGGAAGCGAAAGGGACTGACACAGGCTTCACATTATTCATACCAAATCTCAAAAGTATCTTCTCAACATACTTCTGTTGTGATAGCCATAGCTTACCATTACTCCTGTCTCTGAAAATCTCCATGCCCAAAATCTGTCTTGCTGCTCCTAGATCTTTCATATCAAATGTCCTTGCCATCTGAGTCTTCAACCTGTTGATTTCATCAATGCTTTTGCTTGCTAAAAGCATATCGTCAACATACAACACTAAGATAATGAACATGCCATTTTTCAATTACTTGAAATACACACAATGATCATATTCACTTCTAACATATTTCTGACTCAACATGAAAGAATCAAACTTCTTATACCACTGCCGAGGCGACTGCTTCAGGCCATATAATGACTTCTTGAGCCTGCAGACAAACTTCTCATTGCGATGTTGAACAAACCCTTCCGGTTGTTCCATATAAATTTCCTCATCTAGATCTCCATGTAGAAAAGCAGTCTTAACATCTAGTTGTTGTAACTCTAAATCAAACAAAGCAACTAAAGCTAACACAATTCGAATTGAAACTATTTTAACAACTGGTGAAAAAATCTCATGAAAGTCAATGCCTGCTTTCTGAGAAAACCCTTTTGCAACCAGTCGCGCTTTGTACCTGTCCTCCGTATCATTCACACCCCACAGTTTTCCTGTCTTTCGGAAGCTCAACCAGATCCCATGTGCCGTTCTTACTCAAGGCCATCATTTCGTCCTTCATGGCTGCTTTCCACTTGTCACTATTCGAACATTCTATTGCTTCCTGATAGCACAGAGGTTCATTGTCATTAGCAGTAAATGCAACTGAAGTAACATAATCATCATACCTTCTCGGTGGCCGTTTGATTCTTGTCGACCTCCTTAAGGATGTTACTGGCGCTTCCTCGATTGGCTGACTACCATCTGTAGGACCTTCTTGCCGATCAGTATCTGAGACCTGTTCATGATCTAAACCTGAACCCTGTTCATGTTCTGATTCTGAAACCTGTTCATGACTAGTATCTGAACTATGGTCATCATGACTATCATTAGAAGTGTTGTCAAACTGAATGTGCTGAAAATCAAATACATCATCTTGTTTCAATTTTCTATCTACATCTAACTGTACAAGAGAGGATTCATCAAACTTTACATCTCTGTTGATGATGATTTTGCGGGTAGTAGGATCCCACAATCTATATCCCTTTGTTCCAACACCATACCCAACAAAGATATACCTTTTAGACTTTGGATCTAACTTAGTTCGTTGATGTTTAGGCACTAGAGCATATGCATCACAACCAAACACTCTGAGTTTAGAATAGTCACAAGGGTGTCCTTTCCATACCTCTTGCGGAATTTTGCAGTCTATCACTGTTGATGGCGACCGATTTATCACATAACAAGCTGTAGCCACAGCTTCCGTCCACAACTCCTTCTGCAACCCGGCGTTACTCAGCATACTCCTTGCTCTCTCTAGAAGAGTCTTGTTCGTGCGTTCAGCAACTCCATTTTGCTGAGGAGTATAAACCGTGGTCTTATGTCTCTCGATCCCTGCATCCTTGCAATAGCTGTCAAACTCCTTGGAAGTAAACTCACCACCATTGTCAGTTCTTAAACACTTTGTTGTTCTACCAGTGCTGTTTTCTACCAATGCTCTAAACTGTTTGAAAACTGAAAAAACATCAGACTTCCTTTTCAACATGTAGACCCACACCTTCCTAGAAAAGTCATCAATAAATGATACAAAATACGACGAACCACCATATGACGCTGTAGGAGCTGGACCTCAAACATCTGAATGAATATAATCAAGTATCCCTTTACTAGTATGTTTGCCTGTTTTAAATTTTTGTTTACTTTGTTTTCCAAACAGACAATGCTTACAGAAATCTAACTTTCCAGACCTTAGATTAGGAAGTAACTTGCGATCAGCCAAAATCTTTAACCCTCTTTCGCTCATATGGCCCAACCTTTGATGCCATAGGCGAATGGAACTACTGTCATGTTCAGACACTGTAGACACATGAACTGACCATGTTCCTCCTTCTAACTGAAATAGATTTCCTACTTTCTTAGCTTTCATAACTAGTAAAATGCCTTTATAGATTTTCATAACTCCACCTTCAATTACAGTTTTATATCCATTCGAATCAAGTGCTCCTAATGAAATCAGATTTTTCCTTAAGTCTGGAACATGTCTCACATCTGTTAATATTCTAGTTGTGCCATCAAACATTTGCAGTTGTATACTTCCTATCCCAACAATATTAGATGTGACATCATTACCCATGTACACGACTCCATCATTAACTGATCTATACGTCTTAAACCATTCTCTATGAATGCACATGTGGCTTGATGCACCGGAATCTAACAACCAATGTTGATCATGATTTGACATATTAACAGACAACACTTCGTCGCTCATACCTGAACCAGATGCCGAACCTGTATCTGTCGCATTTGCCTCCTTCTTCTCTGTCGAAGAATCTGCTTTAGAAGTTTGCTGCTGTCGCTTCCAACAGTCCTTCTTCAGGTGTCCAGCTTTCCCACAATGCCAGCACTTCACCTTTGTCTTCTTACCTTTAGACTTTGAACGAGAGTCGCTATGCTTTCCCCCGGAGTGTCTCTCTTTCGAGCGACCTCTGGCCATCAATACCTCTGATGTAGAGGTGTCTGCATTCGACTTCTTCCTCGTCTCCTCAGCCTCAGACAACAAGGCTCCAAGCATATCGTTCTCAAAACGGGCACTCTGAGTTTTCACCATCTTGTTTCAGCAAAAAACACAATAATCTCCAAATCTAACCAGCATTTAAAAAACTGCCTTTGCCTTTATAACATCATGGCATAAAATAAACTTCTCAAATTAATAAAAAATGCCATCCTTAACAAAATCGATTTTCAAAAAAAAAAGAAGAACACCCCTCAAATCGATTTTAAAATACACATTGAATTATTACAATTCAATGTAAACTCAATTCCTTTTTCATTTGTATCGATTTGTGTTTTCTTTCTTAAACATTGCAATTGATTTTTCAAATTGCAAAAAATAAAATCGATTTTATGTGAAAAACACCTACCATATTCAAAAAATGGCATTTCAAAAAACTTCAAATCGACTTATTGTACCCTTTACCACTTCATAAAATAACTTTACCCTTTACCATAAAAGGGCCTTTCCTTTAATACAAATTGATTTTCATTTAAATATGCTTACACCCCTTTTAATGAAATCGATATTGAACAAGGAGTATATATATTAAATCGATTTGTGAATAAACTTAAAAAACCAGCGTTTCACTCAACCACAAGGCAACGTTGACCTTCCTTTTCCAGACATTTCATAACAGCGTTTTAAAAAAAAAACTTCAAGTCGACTTTTATGAAACCGACTTTATAAAACTGCAAATCGACCTTCTTGAGATCGACCTTTGGAAATCGTTTTAAATGAAATATCGATGACCCATTTCAAATACTTTAAACGAAATGTTGATTTACCATATGATAACTATCTGTCAAATGGCGGTCAAATGGTCAACGGCGCTGAACGCTGGCCTTTCTCTGTGCACAGGACCGTAAGTGATAAAAAACACTGCACGCAGCAATAGCTCTGCTACTCACGCAGCAACAGCTCTGCTACCCCCGGCAACATACCCACAGCAGCGTAAAAAACGATTTGTGTTTTGTTTTTAAACATTCAATGAAAAACGATTTGAATGAACCTTAAAAAAAAAAAACGGCATACCACTGTCAGACTGTCAGATTACCAAAGCAGCGCCGTTCCTTTTTAAGTACCACCCACGACCATCAAAAAATATTTTTCACTAATGCACTAGAGTTAGCATAGTATTCAAGGCGGAATTTCAACCTTCAACGCATGGATACCACTGCTCAAACATACACGAACCACCAGGAATGACCAGCGCACACAATTAATTTTCTCAAGCATGCAGACTTACAGTTGGGATAACAGTTGTGATTTATTGTTGGGAGCCTTGATCACGTCAGGCCGAGTCTCGAGAAAATTGATCCAGCGCTGTTTAACCTCCAAACAAACACACGCAGGTCTACGCTCCAGCGTTATGAACGCATCTTCACATAGCATCTCGACATACCTCTACGCTGGTTGGACAACAGTCCAACACACCACGCACTCGATTCATAGCGCTGTTTTCCTTCCACGTCGCAGGTTTCAGTTCAGCGATCTCCACAAGCCTATGCGCTCCACCTCCAACCTGGCTCCGATACCAATTGTTGGAGAAATCACAGCGGAAACCATTAAACAATTAACACACAGCAGATTTAATCAAGCACATAAAGACACAGTGTTTTTACCGTGGTTCACCCAAACCTCCTGGGCTACGTCCACACAACAGGCATCGGCAATTCTTATTATTCAAACAGGAGATTACATAATTCACACCACCCTCCAAAACAAACATATGGAGACCTGTTATATAGCAGGAGAATCTAACAGCCTCATAAATCCTCTCAACTCAAATTTAGGATGCATTAACTCCCTCCCCAACAACCTGGAGCTAATCTAGGAACTAATTCCTAATTTTTGTCACCTAATGAGATTTTTCCTATTTTATTTACAACAGAAAATCTCAACATCCCAATTAACTCAGATGAGGATGTCTCGAATAATGATGGCAACCACAGCTCTGATGAGGATGACAAAGATTTCGAGACAGGTGTCTGCTCGACCTCTTCTTCGGGATTGGACCCACAGCTGTCCAAGCACGAGGACGACATCTTCGAGTACAGGTGCCTCATCGAGGAAGAGCCGCCTCAACAACCTCTGCAAGATGATAAGAAGCATCAAGCATAATGTCATAGTTCCCACTTGTCACGATTTTCTCTGTTATGGTCTAGTTCTCTTGTCTTTTCATTCTCCGCACTGTATAATGTTGTTTAAAGATGGTTTCCCCACAAGGGCAACATTTTCCTTGTTACATGCACTGGTTTCCCCTCCTGGGATAACCCTACTTTTTTGAATTTTTGAACTTGCTATTTCTCTTCGAAATTAGCTAATGCAACAATTTAGGATGGATGACAAATGTATCTCTGTACTTTGTATTATATAATAGAAGTAACCATATTTAAATAAAAAATAAAAATAATAATAATTAAAAACTTTCTTATCTTACTTAAAAAAAAATATAATCAATTCATAAATAAACTAATAAATAATTAATAATATTAATTTATTATCTTACTTAAAAAATATATATATAATCAATTCATAAATAAACTAATAAATAATTGAAAATATTAAATTTTCCAAATTTATTATTATTAGGTTTTGCGAAAGCCTGTCCCAAGCACAAGCTCGTGAATTTCCAATGCCGCGTTTTTAACTACCGCTACGAGAAGAAAAGGGACGAGATCCGTAAAATGAGCAACTTGCAATGGTCAAGGACCTATTGATATATAAATGAGCTTTCAACCTAATGTGGTGGATTGTCTAATAACGATTAAACAGAACAACGGGCCCTGCATTTGAAAATTCAACCATCATACGAGTTAGATGGTCAACCATAAAACACTGACGAGTTCGATAGTTTATATAAAATTATCAACTAGGGCCCACTGATTACTCATCCAATCTATCTCTATGAACACGTCAGAATGTACGATGCGTTCATATAAAATTATGAAAGGTTTTTGCATTTATTCTATTTCTCTAAGAAATAATATTTTGTTTTTAATAATCTGATTAATTATTATATAAATAATCACATAGAATTCTAGTAGTAAAAGTTTATCAAAATATTTATTTTATAATATATCTTATGAAAAGTAAGAAAATTTTAGAATCAAATTTGGTTATATTTCATATTACCAAAATTTTAAAAAATCATAAAACTTAATTAAATTATAATTTTATTATTATTATTATTCATTAAATAAATGATATATGAATAAATATATATGCATTAAATATATTAATATATAATAAGAAATTTAGTTGTAGAAATTCATCTATCATTTAATCATAAAATTTTTTAATTTGTAAATAAGTTTTGTTATAATATTATAGATCAATATTTTCATGATTTATTCATACCACATACCCAAAAAATCTCAACTTTCTCTTGTTCTTTACTAATTTCTTTATTTTTATTTATTTTTTTATTTATTGATTTATATATTTAATTAATTTTATTATTATTATTATTATTTATTCATTAGTTTTATTATTATTATTATTTATAATTTTATTTTATATTTTATATTTTTATTATTTATTTATTTATTTATTTTTATTTTTATTTTTATTTATTTATTTATTTATTATTTATTATTATTATTATTATTAGATAAGAAAATCATAATTTTTATAATTAAATCATTATTAATTAAAAATATAAAATATTATATTAAAGAAATAACAAATAAATAATAATAATAATAATAATTCAATTGTTAATTTGTTTTATATTAAATTGTTTATTTTAGTCAAATTAGCCGCTTTCTTATGTATTTAAACTGGGTCTTAGATCAGATCTCTCATATTGTCTTGATGATAAACCACACTGGTTGATTCGAAATGCGTAGACAAATTCTTCTTGAATGTGATTTTCACCCAAAAATTTTATACATAATTTTTAATAACTAAATTTCCAAACAATGATGCATCTCTATTTGAAAAAAATCTTATTTTATAATTAATTAAATATATATTAATTAAGAAAGAAAAAGACAAGATCCGTAAAATAACAATGGTGAAGCACCTATTGAAAGACAATGAGCTTTCAACCTAAGGTCGGGGATTGCCTAATCACGATTAAATAGAACCAACCGAACCAAGGGCCTGCATTTGAGTTTTCAACCATCTAACTCGTCATTTTGTCGTGACGAGTTAGGTGGTTCAAATAAAACTATCACCAGACGCTATTTCTATGAACACGTAAGAATGTACAATGCGTTCATATAAAATGATCAAATATTTTTGCATTTGTCCATATTTCTCTATGGAATAATATTTTGCTTTTAGTAATCTAATTACTATTATATAAATAATCACATAACGGCTACTTAGTTTATAGTAAATCTTACATTATAAAATTTTAAGAAGATTATAAAAATTAATTAAATTATAATTTTATTATTATTATTATTATTATTAATTAAAAAATAATATATATTGGTTAAAAAATATATAACAAGAATTTTAGTTATAGAGATTTATTTCTTATTTTACTAAGAAAATACTTAATTTGTAAATGGGTTTGATTACAATTTTATTAGTCAATATCATGGTTTATAATAATACTACATGTCTAAAAAATCATAATTTATATTCATACTACACATGCTCATATAATGTTTTTCTTTTTTTGGCTCATGTTTATTTTGACACTAATTTAGGTATGATCCTAATATTGGTATTTAGGGTATATATGTGTAATCTTTGGTATGATCGTAATGTTATTTTATTTAATATATTTTCCATGTTGGTTTGTTGTGATAATGTTTCAAGAGTATGTGTCCCTCTTCTTCTATGATGTCTTGGATTTTGTGATTTCTCAGAATTAATGATATAACATTTAAAATTTATGAATGTATAGATACTTGAATTTGAATTTGTGACTTCTTACGAGGAAACACATATTCTTAATAATTTATTCCACTCAAACTATAAATTTATATATATTTTTCATAAATTATAATTTTCAAATTTAAAAAGTTAAAAATATTTTATTTATTTTATAAATCCACTTTGTAATTAGATATGAATTTTTTTATTTTTAAATTGGTATAATATTTTTAACTTTTTCTAAAACATTACATAACTTTTTCCAAATAAAATTACCTTTCTTTAAGTTCAAATATGTAATAACTATAGTAGCTATTTAATAAAATCACATCTTAATTAGAAGACAAATTGATGTCTAAGATTAATGTTTTTTAGGGGTGGCAATCGTGGGAGCGGTAATTTGAACGTGAGGGGTGATGTTTAGTCCCACTGGACAAATTGAAACAAACTCATCTCGGAGTTTGGGTGCAACTTCAAATAATCAAGAAGAGTTCTATATTTTTCTCCAAGGAATAACTTTAGCCAAGAGGTTTCAAATTCAAAAGCTTATCATTGTGGATTAACTCCAACAATGCTATTATGCTGATGAACTTGGGTACCTCTCCGACAAGGAAACAGCTTCAACCTATTCTCAAGAGAATTCAAGCAGGCTTATCTTCCATCCTTGAATAAACTACTTCCATGTTCTTCTGACACACAACATGCTTATAGACTCTCTAGTAACTCAAGAAAATCCTCACCCATTCAAAACCCTATTGGTGAATGGTTCCACCCAGCTCCTCCCAATATTGTAACCCCTCATGTCATGAAATGTGGTTATGTTGTAAGACCCCAACTGGGTGCTCAAGAGGTCCCATCGTGATGACTTATAACACCAGGCAAGTAACTGGGTTTTAAATCCCCCATTATGAGAGCATAAGGTCCAAACATCCTCGCTTATGTCAACAACATGGGAAGGTATGTTAGATATTATGGAAAAATATAATACTCATAATAGAGGGACATCCAATTTAATGGCTCATATCATACCCATTATTTTTTCTTGGAAGCTCAGAGGGAATTGATTAATTGAGCTCTGGTGGGGCCCACTGATTACTCATCCAATCTATCTCTATGAACACGTCAGAATGTACGATGCGTTCATATAAAATTATGAAAGATTTTTGCATTTATTCAGAAAATAATATTTTGTTTTTAATAATCTGATTAATTATTATATAAATAATCACATAGAATTCTTGTAGTAAAAGTTTATCAAAATATTTATTTCTAGTAAAAGTTTATCAAAAAATCATAACTTCTTCTTGGTTCTTTACTAATTTCTTTATTTATTATTATTTTTAATATTTATTTATTTTTAATTTTAATTATTTATTTATTATTGATTGATTTATTTAATTAATTTTATTTTTATTTTTATTATTATTTATTCATTTTATTTTCATTAGTTTTATTATTATTATTTATAATTTTATTTCATATTTTATATTTTTATTATTTATTTATTTATCTATTTTTATTATTACTTATTATTATTTATAATTTTATTTTATATTTTTATTATTTATTTATTTTTATTGTTAATTTTAATTTTTATTCTTTATTTTTTATTTGTATTTATTTATTATTATTATTACATAAGAAAATCATAAATTTTATAATTAAATCATTATTAATTAAGAATATAAAATATTATACTGAAATCTTTAATTATTAAAGAAATAACAAATAAATAAAATAAAAATAAATAAATAAATAAATAATAATAATAATAACAATAATTCAATTGTTAATTTGTTTTATAGTAAATTGCTTATTCTAGTCAAACTAGACTTTATTCTACAACGGCTAGTTGGAGCTTCCTTATCTATTTAAACCGGGTTTTAGATCAGATCTCTCATCTTGTCTCAGACAAATTCTTCTTGAATGTGATTTTCACCTAAAAATTTTATACATAATTTTTAATAACTAAATTTCCAAACAATGATACATCTATATTTGAACAAAATCTTATTTTATAATTAATTAATTTATTAATTAATATTAATTTTAAACCTTCAAAAATTTTAATAACTAACTTTCTAACAACTAGTTTTAACATCAATTTCTTAACCACTATTTTCAGACAATGATGCATTTCTATTTGTTCATTAAGATTGATTAATTTCTTAACGGCTATTGCGGGACAATGATGCATCTCTATTTATTAATTAGGATTGATTAATTTCTTAGATGCTATTGCGGGACAATGATGCATCTCTATTTATTCATTAAGATTGATTAACTTCTCCTCTTTCTCCTGAGAATGAACCACAATAATTAATTCAAAATGTAAAACAAATCTTAATGATGTGATTAATCCTAAAAGCATTAATCTACATTATAGATCACAAAAATCTTAAATCTAATTTTTTTTTTTTTTTTTTTACAAATTATAAAAATTTATAACATTTTAATTAAAAAATAAAAAATATTAATTTATTATTATTAACTTTGGCGAAGCATGTACAAGCCCGTGAATTTCGAATGCAGCTTTAATCATTCAACAAATAAACTCATAAATAATTAAAAAATGTCAATTTTTCAAGATATATTATTATTAACTTTGGCCAATATATATTATTATTAACTACTGAGAATATTCTATAATATTTTGTGGAGGTTAAATCTCTACCATCCACCTAATAATTATTGATAACTAAATTAAATTTTTGGAAGTCCTATTTCATACAATGATTTAAGAGCTTCGTCGTGTCCCCTTGTGATTGCTACAAAAATTGGGTGTTGCCTCGGTCGGAGGTGCTAGAGGGTTATCTAGTTGTCAATGTGGGTAGAGAATGTAGGTGGGAGTGAGGTTGTTAATTTCCCCTCGAGTTCAAAATTGGATGCTGAGGATTAAAAGGGAAGAATATGATTGAATGCATCTCCTCTATTCAATTTGAAATCTCCCTTTCAATTCCAAAATAAACACGCATATCAAAATAATCATAGTTAGTCAGTCACCTAGGGATAGAATTCAACTAAATTGCATAGTTTAAGGATGTGAACTTTTGCTTCTTTCCAAAATTTGGTGACACTGATTTAGTGTGATCTTAATCTTGGTATTTATGGCATATATTGTAATCTTAGTGTGATAGTAATGTTTCTTCATTAAAATATATTTTCCATGTGGTTTGTTAGTCACCTCAAGGTTAGAATTCAACTAAATGGCATAATTTAAGAATGTGAACTTTTGCTTCTTTCTAAAATTTGGTGACACTAATTTAGGTATGATCCTAATATTGGTATTTAAGGCATATATATGTAATCTTTGGTATGATCATAATGTTATTTTATTTAATATATTTTCCATGTTGGTTTGTTGTGATAATGTTTCAAGAGTATGTGTCCCTCTTCTTCTGTGATGTCTTGGATTTTGTGATTCCTCAGAATTAATGATATAACATTTAAAATTTATGAATGTATAGATACTTGAATTTGAATTTGTGACTTCTTAAGAGGAAACACATATTCTTAATAATTTATTCCACTCAAACTATAAATTTATATATATTTTTCATAAATTATAATTTTCAAATTTAAAAAGTTAAAAATATTCTATTTATTTTATAAATCCTCTTTGTAATTAGATATGGATTTTTTTTTAAATTGATATAATATTTTTTAAATTTTTCTAAAACATTACATAACTTTTTCCAAATAAAATTACCTTTCTTTAAGTTTAAATATGTAATAACTATAGTAGCTATTTAATAAAATCACCTCTTAATTAGATGAAAAATTGATGTTTAAGATTATTTTTTTTTAGGGGTGGCAATCGTGGGAGCATTAATTTGAACGTGAGGGGTGATGTTTAGCCCCACTGGACAAATTGAAACAACTTCATCTTGGAGTTTGGGTGCAACTTCAAATAATCAAGAAGAGTTCTATGTTTTTCTCCAAGGAATAACTTTAGCCAAGAGGTTTCAAATTCAAAAGCTTATCATTGTGGATTAACTCCAACAATGCTATTATGCTTATGAACCTGGGTACCTCTCCGACAAGGAAACAACTTCAACCTATTCTCAAGAGAATTCAAGCAGGCTTATCTTCCATCCTTGAATAAACTACTTCCATGTTCTTCTGACACACAACATGCTTGTAGACTCTCTAGTAACTCAAGAAAATCCTCACCCATTCAAAACCCTATTGGTGAATGGTTCCACCCAGCTCCTCCCAATATTGTAACCCCTCATGTCATGAAATGTGGTTATGTTGTAAGACCCCAACTGGGTGCTCAAGAGGTCCCATCGTGATGACTTCTAACACCAGGCAAGTAACTAGGTTTTAAATCCGCCATTATGAGAGCACAAGGTCCAAACATCCTCACTTATGTCAACAACATGGGAAGGTATGTTAGATATTATGGAAAAATATAATACTCATAATAGAGGGACATCCAATTTAATGGCTCATATCATACCCATTATTTTTTATTGGAAGCTCAGAGGGAATTGATTAATTGAGCTTTGGTGGATTGTCTTGAGCATGCAGGTTGATAACTAGAAGGGGGATGGCAAACCTTGATCCTCGACATGGCTAATCCATAAGAGTAATGATGGTTCATATTCTAAGCTTGAAGATAATATCATTACAAGTGTTGCAAATTCATATGAACCAATTAATGGCATAGCTAACGTCAATAATGGATATTCTAATTGAGAATCGATCATTAATACAATGTTAGGGTGGTGAAAGTGATGAATTAAGAAGCTAACTGAATGTCTTCCAATAGTCAGAAGTTAGACCTACTCTATCTTCAACCTCCTCGATGAACTTGGTGTGTCCTCTTGCTCCCCTGTCAGGCCTAAATTTGGAAGCTCCTTCTCTAGAAAACACAATTTTTTTAGATGTTTTCCATGAATTTCAAATTCTATAGATTCATTATGAAAACAATTTTTTTCTTGTCTCTGCAGGTATTCTATAGGGAGTTTAATTTCAAAATCTCCAGTTGTTGGTAATATGGCTTTGGCCTAGAAAAGTCGTTGAATATAGTATTTATTTTGAAAACTTTTGGGATAGTATGTTCAATTGGTCCTTACATATAATATTTTTGTGTGTAAAAACAAATTTTATAATATAAATCACCAATTATTGTTAAAAAAAAGAATAAAATTTTATGTGCAGGAAAAAACATTAAAAATAAATTTAAAACAATAAATAATATTCAAACATTTTCCCTCAAGTTATAAAGTTTGGGGAAAACTATTAAGTACTTCCCTTAATTTCAAGGATAGTAACAATAAGGATACAAGCCATTATAATAATATCCTTGATATGAACTCAACATGTAACCCATGGAAATTGAACCTTAGTAGGGAGAATGATAATCATTTTTTCCAACCACCCAAAATAAACTCAATTGACAAAAATAATATTTAATAATTTAAAATGTTAAATAACATAAAAAAATTATAAAAATAATTCTTATTAAATTTGGTAACTTAAAAGCCTCTATTTTTTTTTTGTTTTCCTCAGGAAAAAGGATGTGTAATTTCATTGACAAATAGATGAAAAAAACTACATTTTGCATATACATTGCCTAAGTGTATTCAGGAAAAGTGGAGACTGAAACTCCTGAAGCATATAAGCAAGCATAGTTGGGAAAAAAACTTCCCCCTCGTACAATGTTAAGATAGATACATACATACGTAAAAATTATAACATGAAATAAATAACCCACATATTAATAGAAAAATACTAACCACAAAAGTGGTCACAGAAGTGAAAATACAGTCCACGAACCATATAAAAAATAGTAGCTGATCAAAAATATATATACATCTAGAATGCACATATAGAGTGCACAAAAAACATTATCGTTGAGAATTTCCATAAACATGGCCAAAAACATGTTTGTAGATAAGTAAGCGGCATTAAAGAGTGAGCAAAAAAACTATGAATCTTGTGCACGACGAACGGATTCCACAAGTTGATCTTTGATTATGCTCCATTATTGAACAATGATCTTTCTCCATATGCAGACCATATTTTGATAAGTTTTTATCATTGCTATTCCTCTCCTTGTAATTGTGAGAAGAAGAGAAATCATCTTAAGATTAAGAAATATGAATAATATCCTCTAAGATGGGACAAAGGGAAATGTTCTTGTAAGATATGATGCCATTGATCAACTTGATAGTAAACTTTGAGTCCAAAAAGATGTGGATATGTGAGCACCCATGTTCCTTTGAAAATAAAAGCAAGTTCTTGCATGCCAAAAGATCATCCATGTTGTTCGAACCCGATCCTAGCCCCATTTTGATCTTGAAAAAATGTGATGGAGAAAGATGTAAAATAAAACCACCCCCACATAGAAGGCCATTGTCCCTAGATGCACCATAAAAATATAGTCAATAACTTATTATGTAAACACCCTTAGAGCCAGAGAATTTTTCTCCTGTAGAAAATGACTCAGAATTTTCAGCCCGTCATTAACAATATGTGAGGGAAAAAATATTTTGTCTAAGAAAATTGAGTGGTTACTTGATAACCAAATGCCTCAACATATTATGACAGGGAGAGCATGAAAAGGGTGACATATAGGATTTAACTTACATAATCTCCAAGCACCATGGGACAGAGAGACCAAGAGTGACCCAACACAACTTCCATACCTCCTGAAACAGAGGACATTCCATAAATAAATGGGATACATTTTCCCTGTTGTTTTGAGAAATATAACACCATACAAGACCCACCATAAATCTCTTCTAAAGTACATCCCATGTGGGGACTTTGTTCATCATTAAACAACACATAAATATTTTTTACTTAGGAAGAAATTTGGCATGCCATACAACTTTCCACCACAACCTCTCCGCCAGGTTAATTCAATTAGCTAAAAGAGAAATAAAACCCATTTTAAGAGTGTATATGCTTGTTGGAGATAAAAACCATACCAAATCATCATTCTTATCCATAATAAAAATATGTCCTTGCCTAAGGGCTTAAGTATAATCATTACAACTTTCCTTAAACTCAACCCCAATACCTAGGTCATTCATATAAATCCAACCTTAATGACACAAGGAAGAAATATTTAGATTGAAAATATGAGCCAATCAATGCAAAACACGATCACGAAGCCAATAAATCAGAGGGGGTAGAAATTTGTATTGCATATCACATCCAGGCCACAGATCCAGATCAATATGCAAAGTGAGCCCATTCCCTATGATGTCAAAATTATAAAGGACGACCCTCCAAATTATAGATATATTTGCGCATTGTTTGTTCAATATCCTCAGCCAATTTTCCAATGAAGATGGAGTAATATATTTTTTTTTACCACCAAGTTCCAAAAAATATCAGAGGATAACAACCTCCATCCACACTTTGCAACAAGAGCTTTTGAAAACAAAAAGAGAATTTTGAGACCCCACCCTCCTATTTATTTTGGTCTAGCAATAAAGTCCATTTTGACCCATTGTAAAACTAATTTCTCTCTCTTACCATACCACAAAAATGACGAGCAAATATTTCAGATTTTTTCTAGGATACATTTAGGGATCCAGGCCAGAGAAGCCCAAAATACCATAATAACTTCTAAGACATATTTTATAAGCACTAGACGAAGAACGCTTAATAACCACACGTGAATCCAACGATTCAATTGATTTTCCACCTTCACCAGCAACCACACCTAGTCTTCTTTAACATAGCAATTGGGCTTAAAGATGAAATCCCATGTACTTTAAGCCCGGGTCCATTGGCCTGGTGGGATAAGGGAGAAAAATAGATAAGAGACGAAGCTCCAAGACATAAAGGTTATGATATGAAATAGAGTAATTTTGAACATTTATAGACATTGAACCTGTGGTGTGCCCAAATAGGGATAAAACATCAACAAGCTTCGAAAATTCCTGAATATCCCCACTGTAAAAGATTATAATGTCATCCACAAATAATACATGTGACATAGATAAGTTCTTTGCAATACAAACACCTTTGAAAGATCCCCTCCTCTTTGCATCATGTATGAGATGCCTCAGACCTTCCATAATAAAGAAAAAAAGGAGGGGAGATAACTGACATCCATACCTTAATCCCCTTTTTGCCTTAAAGAATGGAGAGGTAGCACCATTTATCAAGATGGAAAACATGACAGATTGAATACATGTCATCACCTAGTTCAAGATGAG
This sequence comes from Pinus albicaulis, assembly GCA_034641835.2. Lineage (NCBI taxonomy): Eukaryota > Viridiplantae > Streptophyta > Pinopsida > Pinales > Pinaceae > Pinus > Pinus albicaulis. Next base: position 474,139,258 of record CM076569.1, read on the forward strand.
TTCAAGTCCAAAACCCAAATGAATGAGAAGGAGGATGTCGATCTAGTTCATCCAGTCATAAGCTTTAGATAAATAATTTTTTATAGTCGCTCCTTTCATATTCTATGATTTGAGGCTATGTAGGCCTTCCTGAGCCACACTTTTTGCCTCATGAATCTGGTGCCCCTCTAGGAAAGAAAATTGTCCAGGGGAGATATACCTGGAAAGGATAGGCTTTATTCTAATGGCTATGACTTTAGAAATGACTTTATAGACTACATTACATAAAGAGACAGGCATGAAGTCAAAAAAGGAGGAATGTTGGTTGGATCTAGGAATGAGGGAAATAAAATTATAATTGATCTAGGATTGAGCGAGATAAAATATGCCCCTCCCTATGGGATTCTTCGATGACCATAAGCGGATCCTAACCCAAGAAATAAAAAAACTTGAGGAAAAAATCCACACCCCAACCATCAAGCCCCAGAATTTTGTCCCTCTGAAAACTACGCAGAGCCTTTTTCAGTTTCTCCATCAAGACATGCTCCATAAGAGAATTACTCTCCTCTTCCTCTAACATACAAGGGAAGAATTGAGCCAAATGAACAACTTCAATAATGGAAGAGACCCAAGGAGCTTTGAATTGGTCCTCAAAGAACTGTTTGCTGAGATTTTTCATACCATTAATAGGTGAAACCTCAACTCCTTAATCATCCTTTAAAATCCAAATAGTATTCATGATTTTCCTTCCATTACCAAATGCATGGAAAAGCTTTGCATTTTCATCCCGACTCGTGAGCTAAATAACTTTTCTCTTTAACCTACATTCCTCCTCCTTGATTCTAAAAAGGCTTAATCTTTTGATTTCAAGAGATATTCATATGGATAAATATTCTAAAGAGGACAAACACTCCCCCTCCCTCGCTATGAGGGATTCCAGTTCTTTCTCCACCTCTTCTAGCTCTTTGACCTTTAGCTTCTTTTTCCTCTTATCCCATTCCTTCACATTAAGTTTTGTCCTTTTCATATTTGATTCAAACTAGGAAATAGTTAAGTACCTCACCATTGGAGAGTAAGGGATCCAATTATCCTTAACTAGAGAAGAAAATTCCTCCTCTTCCAGCCAGGAAAAATTGAATTTGAAGGGACTAGTCGGCTTTTGAGGATAGCCCCTAATCTCCAGGAAAATTAGAGAATGGTAAGATATGACCCCCTCCCCCCCCAAACCTATTTCTAGACCATAGGGAGATATTTCAATAAATATTCAATTATTAGGAACCTGTCAAGATGCTTCCCAATCCAATCCTCCCCAACATGTTTACTCCTCCAATTTGGGGATAGCCTTAAAGGTTCCACATAAATAAGCATATTCCGAACAAGTTGACTTCTAAATAATTCTTCCTGGGGATTAGGACATGCCCGAGACCCCCATGATTCAGTAGGAGCCAATGAGAAATTTAGGTCCCCACCAATAATGGTGTTATTCTTCCTACAGATAGATTTGCTAAGAGTGACATCCTAGAAATCAGATTGGTTTTTGGAAGGGCCATAAATATTAACAAGAGAAACTAACTGCCCTAGAATGAGAGTATTAAACTCCAAACCCATGATCAAATTTGTGCACCAAATACTGGATACAAATACCTTCTGAGGAAACCATCCTAGAAGAAGACCTCTCGAACGACCCAAAGCATTCACAACAGAAAAATACTAACCCCTCAACAGGTTTTCAAGATAGGATGAGAAGAGATCACCCTTTCCCAGAGTCTCTTCCAGAAAAATGATATCTGATGTAGAGGATTCCATAAGCCTTTTAAATTCTTATGTTTTAGAGGGACAAGCCATACCTTGGAAATCAAAGGACAATATTTTCATTCAGGAAGGGTCAACCAGGATGGGCTAACTATAAGGGCCCCTTGGATGGATTTTTGTTTCCCGACTGCAAGGTAAAACATGGATTTCTCCTGTTGTAACGAAAGATAAGAACTTCTAGCCTGACTATGATTTTCCCTAGCTAAAAGGGAAAGTTGCCCTAAACCCCATGAGATGACACCTTGCTAGGGAATCAAAAGATGGGAGTGTAAATTGTAAATCATGTCTTTAGACAAGGGATGCTACGAAGATGATAATGAGGATGACAATGGCAAGGAGGATAAAACACCTGAAGCATTTGAAAAAGGACACAAAGTCATGGAAATATGAGGAGATAACTTCTAAGGTAGGGGAGAGAAACAACGAAGCTTAGGGCTACCGATGAAAATGGAAGACCAGATGAACATAGAGGAATAAATGAAATGACATCAAAAGAGAATGTATTAAAAAGATAAAAGGAGGGACTCAAAATAGTATTTTTAGCAGTCAAGAGAATGGTATATGGTGGAATATTTGATTATGGATGCAAACCTCCAGATACTAGAATAGAATTGTGAGCCATATCAACAACCCCGCTTGAAATTGAGCATGATACCAAAGGACATGATGCCATCGAATAAGAATTTGAGCCCGAACCATCCCCACCATGCATACCCAAAGACCTATGAACCTTCTTTATCATACCCAACATACATTCCTTTGTGCTATGACCATGCTAATGGTAGCAACAACATCGAAATGGAATTCCTTCATAATCAAGCATGACCAGATCTATCCCTTCGCCCAGGTCCATCGCACCAGGAAAGCCACCTCGAATGTCTACACTAACCAGAGCACGAGTCATAGTGGTGTCACCATAGGGAATGTAGGATGTTTCACATTCCATATAGGAGCCCAATTGATTACCAACCATACGAAAAAAATATTCATGCCACAGATGAGTCAAAAGACCGGGAATGCAGACCCACACTAGAATTGCATCGGTCTTTTCATGTCTGGCATCAAAATCGGGGGTCCATTGTTTGAAAATAGTTGGAATATAGTTAATAAAAAAACCCTTTCCTGTAATCAACTTAACATCTACTTCATCCTAGAATATCAAATGGACCTAACCCTTTGCCAGGGCACGAACAGTAACCAGGTGCTTTGTCATAAGGTGCACCAAGGGCTACACCCATTCCTTGAAAAAGGAGAGACCAAATTTTCTACCACAAATTTTACCAACCAGGGAAATTTTGTTAAAATATTCTTCTTAATGAATAGAAAAATCCAGACCCAATGTTGTAGCCATTTAGATATTTTTCTTTTGCTTAACAATTATCGGTATTATGAAAACTTGATTTTTTTAATGAAATTTGCAAGTGAAATTTTTAGGGTTTTATGAAATTATGTAAGTTGCATTAACACCTAAAGGATGATTTTAAACTTAGGTTTTGCAGAAAATAACAGAGAAAATAATACCATAACATAAACACAAGACAACAAATGATGAAGGAGTTCACCCCTCCAAGGCTACATCTCCTGGTCCAACTTCCAATGTTTGGCCTCTTTCATTATGCTTAAAATATGTGTTTACATGTATTTGTAGTACTCATAATGCAAAAAAAAAGTCTCCAATGGATCCAGAACATTCAAAAACCCCTAGTTGGGCTCTTTGCGCACTCAAAATGGTCAAAAAATGACTAAGTTATGCTCTAGAACAATTCATCTGCAAATTATCCTCCAATTCGCACCCACTTGCAATCCATCCTACAATTTCCACATTTTTTGGCCATGTGGAGTGACAAATTTGCCATACATCGGTGATATTCACGCCGATTCAGGTGCAAATTGTCGAACACTATAAATTCCCGGTGACCCCCAAGAACCAATCAAAAGGGGCCAAGTGTCTGCTTTTGGGTCGTTGGATGCAGTTGGTTGAAACTGCATACCAATTGTTGAATCAAGGTTTAACTATGGTTTGGTTGGTAGCTGTGGTGGAGTTCCCGCCAGTTCCAAACTCCATTTGAATTGTGGTTGCAAGGTGGTTTGGCTTACATAACCGTCGATTTATATTGACCTTGCGCCAAGGTTGAACTATGGTTGGTTTCCGTTTGAACTATGGTTGGAGTTTTGAATTATCATGCCAAGATTTTAATCAAACCCCAATGCTCCGAAACTATGGTCATAGTATATTGATATGTGTTTTGGGGACAGGGTTAACCTTGTGCCCCTGGTAGCCCTGACTTGTGGTCTTGTTTATTGGGGTGGATCGGGGGCCAGGGGTTAAATCTAGCCCCAACCCCCATTTTGCAACCCATGAAACTTCAAATAGAAGCCGCGAACTATGGTAAATAAGAATCATCGGTGGCACAGTGGTGGAGCATTGCGCTGCCACCCTAGAGGTCTACTGTTCGATTTGCATGGAGGAAGTTCAATCGATAACCAAATTTTTACACCACCATTGAGAGGCCATGTGATGGCCATCCATTGGCCCACGTGGCCTCCACTCATTGTTCCTACTCAAAATTCCAACCACCTATCAAATTTCACAAGAAATCGACACATGTCAAAAAGCCATTGGCCCACAAAATACACATTCAAATTCCTAGTCACCTCTCTGGTCAGCATATAGACTGCTAACTGGGCGTATCTACACCCCAACTTTAAAAATTTTAGTTGTTTGAAAAAACGGTCAGAATGTAATATTGGAAGCATACGATATCGGTTTTGAGTGAAACAATTTGTGTTGGATTCAGAGCGACGAGATCTTCGTTTTGGCATTAGTTTTGAGCACTTTCGAACACTTTGAATTTTAACCATTTTACTAATCCACTGGATTATTCCTCCTCACAAGAAGCTTTTGGACCTCCAAAAGATCATTTTCAGTTAACAAACAGATGAGGGTATAGTTCCCTCACCCTTCCAATATCAATCCATTTGGCTTTTCTTCGATTTGTTCCTTTGAGCCCCACACGAAGGTACTCCACTTTCCTTCATTTTGAAATCCTTGTTTTCCTGTCAAGGATGGTGTCTTGATGCAATTATTCAAGATATTCGCAAGAGAAATATTCAATTGAAGGAATATGAACATCATCTCCTTGATATTCAATCAAAGGATGCTCATACAATCTTAATTCTCAACATTAAAAACTGCATAAATTTTCATATATGAAGGAAAATCCAACCTGAAGGCATTATTACCAATCTTTTCTAAAATATTTAGTGGACCATATCGAATTGGTTTCAATTTTTTACCTTCTCCTTGGAGTCTCTCTCTGCTAATGTGAAGCCAAACTTCATCACCGACTTGGAAACTGTGATCCACACAATGCTTATCATGTCTTGTCTTGTACTTGGCTTGACTCTTTTCCAATTGTTATTGAATTGTTTGATGTACCAATTGAACTTGTTCAATGAACCTTTTGGCCTTATCTATGTCACTATGTCCATCAATAACAACATATTTCCCAAAGATAAATATAAAGGAGATTTGGGCAAGTATCCCATGCATGCCTCAAATGACGGTGTTTGAGTCGATGAATGATTGGCTCAATTGTAATCATGTTGAATATAGTGCAAATTCTCATCCCAAAACTTAGGATTCTTACTGCAATAACCACGAAGAAGATGTATCATTATTTTTTTCACCACCTCTGTTTGGCCATCTATTTCCAGATGCAATGTTGTGCTCTTTTTCAATTTGATGTCCATGAGTCCCCATAAGCTTGACCAAAATTTTCCGATTAAGCGAGAATCTCTATCACTAACAATAGATGTGGGAAACCCAAAATGTACCCATACATTCTGAAAGAACAATTGAGTTGTATGTTCAGTTGTAACCTACTTTTTACAAGGCATCAAAATACACATTTTGTTAAACCTATCCACAAGTACATAAAGATAATCATGACCTCTCCTAGAAATAGGTAGACCTCCTAAAAAATCCATAGAAACACTTTCTCATGGACGAGAAGGTATTGGAAGTGGTGTATACAATCCCAGCTTTATGATTTCTAGGCTTACTGACATCACCTAATGAACATCCTCTTAGAAATCGTGACACACTTTCAATCATACAAGGCCAGTAACAATACCTCTGTAATTGTGCCATTGTCTTACCTACACCGAAATGACTAGCAATAAGAGAAGTATGCACTTCCCTTATGATGTTGACACCCACCCCCTATGGAATACATAGCTTTCCAAGATGATACAACAATTGATCATGCACATGGTAATCCAATTCCTCTACTTGGTTACCTTGACACAAAGTCGCATATACATCCTTAAAATAATTTTCTAAAGAATATTGTTCAACATATCTCTCATGCATGACAGAATAATGCTTAAGAACAATGGATGCAATAAATATTGGCCTAGAAAGCATATCAACAACCTTGTTATAGATGCATTTCTTAGACTTTATCACCGGGTGGAATTGTTGAAGAAAACCCATCCATATGAAGTGCCTCACTTTTTGTAGCTTTGTTTGTGATTGCAAGTATTGCAATAGTTGATGATCCATGTGAATGATTGTTTCCTTACCCATCATGTAATGTTTCCACTTTTTCACAATTTGCACCAATGCATACAATTCCTTTTCATATGTAGGATAGTTAATCATTGCACCATTAAAATTTTCTTAATGAAAACATATGGGCTTACCATGTTGCATCAATATTGTGCCCATGGCATAGTCACTTGCACCAGTTTTTATCTCAAATGATTTTCTCAAGTCTGGAAGTGTAAGTATAGGTGTTGAACTGATTTTTTCCTTCAATGCATCAAATTATTTTTGTTGTTTTCCTCCCCACTGAAAAACCTGCTTCACACTTGTCAATGCATGCAATGGAGCTTCAATGGAATAAAATTTAGAGATAAAATTTCTCCAATATTGGATTTCTCCCAAGAAAATTCTAACCTTTGTCACTGTCTTGGGTTTTTGCCAATTAAAAATGGCTTTGACCTTGGAGGGATCTATTTTCAATTTATCTCCTCTAACAATATGACCGAAGTAGACTAAAGAATTTTTTCCAAATTCAAATTTCGACATCTTTAAAAAAAATTGTTCCTTCTTTAAGACATCTAACACTTTATTGACATGCATGACATGTTCTACATAGGACTTGCTAAGAATTAATATGTCATCTACTATCACAAAATCATCTAGAAAATTCCTTAAAACATTATTCATTACCCGCATGAATGTAGCAGGAGCATTATAAATCCCAAAGGGCATAACCAACCATTCAAACAAACCTTGCTTTGTTTTGAATGTTGTCTTCCATACGTCTCCTTCAATGATCCTAATCTGATGATAGCGACTCCTCAAGTCCAACTTAGTGAAATACACGTCATCTTTTAATTGGTTAAGTAAATCATCGATTCTAGGAAGATGGTAACAATTCTCTACCGTAAACTTGTTCAATGCAAGGAATCCCACACACATACGCCATGTACCATCCTTCTTTGGCACTAAAAAAATAGTTGAACCACATGGAGATGTGCTTGGTTGGATGATCCCTTTATCAAGTAACTCTTGGATTTGTTTCTTAATTTATGCATTTTCTATCACTGACATCCTGCACATGCCAATGTTAGGAAGAGGACAATCCTGCTGCAATTCGATTTCATGTTGGATTCCTCTTTTAGGAGGCAATCCTTTAGGCTCCTAAAACATCTCGTCATATTGGTTAACAACCTCAACCAAATAAAATTTCAACTTTGTATCACATCCTTGAAAGGCTTCATTCTCAACATCATTCTTGGGTTTGATCATAAAAGGTACAAAATTCTTGCTAGAATTAACAAGCCTTTTCATTTGTCTAGCTTTCACAAGTGAAATATTTGTTTTGTGTGATGTGCTCTAACAATGTACTCAATACCATCTTTAAAAAAATGATACTTGTTTTCATGGCGATGAAATATATCTTTCTTATCATAAATATATGGGATTCACATATCAATACCAAATATGTCTAATGGCACGACATCAAGTTCTACCTCATCAATGAACTTTGCAGTAATGGTGAATTTCAGTTTTCATTTTCTAGTTACTTGCAACTTTGCATTGTCACACACCCAACCTAAAGGATAAGGTTTAGGATGGGGAATGGTTTCCAAATTCAATTTCTTGACAATGTTTTCATAAATTAGGTTTTATTGTGAGCCACTATCAAAAGTGTCAATTTTGTTATGTTTTTAGATAAATCTAATATGTAAAAGCTCTATTCTTTCTTTTTCATTTTGATTTTCATTGAAGTTATTTGAAGAACTAGTACTTGCAATGGATTCCTTACCTTTCAATCCCATATTTGTGACCTTTGTTTCATCTCCCGAATGAGATCCTAAATCATGTTAGGTAGTTGAAATTGTATTTTGTTTTCTTTTTTTGTTAAACTTTTTGGGTCTCATCCCAAGATGAATTTTCCAACAGTGATATTCATTGTGTCATTTTGAACATTGTTTGCATGTTAATTTGTCTCCCTCTTTCTTGATGGAATCATTTTTCTTTCCTTTTTCTTTGAATTTTCCATTTCCTTTGTCTCCACCCTTAAATGGATTTTTTCTTCCCTCTTGTGGAACATTTTCCCCTCTTGCTTTCAGATTTTTTTCCTGTACACAAACCTCATATAAATTTGTAGGGTTAAACATCAGAATTGTCTGTCTCAAGTAGCTATGTAAACCTCCAATGTATTTGAGTAAAGTGTCTTGAGAGGATAAATCTACACCCAATATCAATGCTTTCCTTATAAACTCTTAGGTTTCACACTTTGAATCTTTAATTTCCTAAATTTTTTCCAATCCATTATGGCTTTCTACATGTTAAGGATAAAATTGTCTTCTTAATTCAGCCACAAAATCATTCCAAGAAGTTATGATATTACCTCTTTTCTTGATGTCCTCTTGTGTTTTGGCTTCCCACCAAATGAGTGTTGCACTTTCCAACCTTAATGAAGCAAGATGAATCTTGGTCTCATCATATTTTACCCTTTGTATCCTTCAATACACTTCAAGCCGACAAGCCCAATTATCTAATTTCTCAACATTTACCTCTCCATTATACATAGGCAATTCAAACTTTATGTCAAGTTTCAAAAATGGGGTTTTACCATGTCCCTTTGGAGAATGTGGAGGTGTTCGTGAAGGGGTTGATGTTAAAGATGATGATGGTGAAGATGAAGGTGAGGAGAGAGGTGGAGTAGAGGTGGTTTATCACCATTTCCTCCATTCCATTTTGGAGGATTTTCTCAATTTCCTCCATTTCCCTTTGGAGGATTTGAGACTCACCTGTAACCTTGAATTCATTTCCTCATAGAGAACTTTCACCATCTCAGTCATGTCAAAGGATTCTTTCCTAAAATCCTTCTCATCCTCAGTCATATTTTTAGTCTCTCCTTCATGTTTCGTGACTGGTGAGGCCTTTAGTGAAACTTGAGGTGAAACTTGTGGTGGAGATTGTGGCAAATGTGCTCTCCTTGAACTAGCTTGAGGACTTTCTCCCACTAGTTTTCATTCTCCTATTTTGAGCTTAAACCTTGTAAGCATCAGAAACACTTGCAACAAAATTAAACCCTCAATAAAACCAAAGAACCAAAGCTATGATACCAAACTGATCTGTATTATTAAAACTTGAAGGTTTTTGATGATTTTTTCAAGTGAAATTTTTAGGGTTTTTATGCAATTATGTAAGTTGCATTTACACATAAAGGATGATTTTAAACTCAGTTTTGCAGAAAATAACAGAAAAAATAATACCATAACAGAAACACAAGATAACAAATGATGAAGGAGTTCACCCCTCCTAGGCTACATTTCTTGGTCAAGCTTCCAATGTTGGGCCTCTTTCATTATGCTCAAAATATGCGTTTACATGTATTTGGAGTGCTCAGAATGCAAAAACATTGTCTTTGATCACTCCAGAATAGTAAAACTCCCCTAGATAGGCTCTTTCTACACTCAAAAAGGTCAAAAAATGACTAAGTTATGCTCTAGAATAGTTTCTCTGCTAACTATCCTCCAATTCACACCACCTGCAATCCATCCTACAATTTCCGCATTTTTCAGCCATGTGGAGAAACAAATTTTCCCCACGCAAACGAGATTCGTGTCGTTTCGGGTGCAAATTTTTGGACACTTTAAATTCCTTGTGATCCCCACGAACTAATAAAAAAGGGAAAAGTTTCGGGTTCTATGTTGTTGGATGTGGTTGGTTGAGTTCCCACTGGTTCTGAACTCCATTTGAACTGTGGTTGCAAGGTGGATTGGTTTACATAATCACTGAGTTACATAATCCCTGTCCCACGCCAAGGTTGAACATTGGTTGGTTTCCATTTTAACTGTGGTTGGAGTTTTGAATTATCGCGCCAATATTTTAACCGAACCCTAATGCTCTAGAAATGTGTTCATGGTATATTGATATGTGGTTTGGGGTTCGGATTAACCATGCGCCCCTACTTCCCTAACCTGTGCTCTCATGGGTTGGGGTGGACCGAGGGCCAGGGGTTAACCCCGACCCCAACCCTTAATGTGCAACCCATGAAACTTCAAATAAAAGTCGAAAACTATGGTAAATAAGAATCACCAGTGGCATAGTGGTGGAGCACTGTGCTACCACCTTGAAGGTATGTGGTTCAATTCACATGGAGGAATTTTGGTCGATAACCAAATTTTTACACCACCAATGAGAGGCCATGTGGCGGCCATCCATTGGCCCACATGGCCTCAACTCATTGGTCCTACACAAAATGCCAATCACCAATCAAATTGCACAAGAAATCGACCAATATGATTAAGACACATGTCAAAAAACCATTGTCCAACGAAACACAGAGTCAACTGGCTAGTCACATGCCTAGTATGTGTACGCAATGGTTGTTCTATCATTGTTATTATGTTGGTTATAAGCATGGTTTTATGACAGATCTTAGTCATGGCTCTCATTGTGTTTTGTTTAGTAAATGAATGAAAAATGAATGTATAATCTAATACATGGTAATGCAACTATTATAAGGGGATGTCAGTCCTTCTTGGCGATTCTCAGATAAGTATGAATTTCATATGATCATATGTGTTTATATGACCTGTATATTGCAAGTTCATGATGTGTTTGACGGAATGTATATCCTGGCTAGGACTTATCAGATTAGGTCCTTGTTCAATTTTTTAATTAGAGGCATTTTCATCATGTTATTTATCATTCTTGGAAGTTTCATGAAGTTCTAGGCAGAGGCCTGAATCCTAACCCTAAAAAAGTGCCTCAGGTTTCGGGGTCATTGGCACAAAACTGCCTGAAAAATGTTGTAGTCACATTGGTGTATTTTTCTGCATACATTTGGAGGGTTTTAGTGGCATGGAGGGCTTTTCATCAGTGCAACTAGGGCTCTAGATCAGCCAAACATCAAGTTGTCTCATGGTTTGAGCACCTAGAAGGTTTGGTTGGCTCCTGAGGGTTCTGTAGCATCCGAGGAAGGAAAAATTGGTCTTTTATGATCAGTTCCACTTCCTTAACTGTACTTGGGAAGTTGAACCATATCATAGTAACTCTTCATCACATGTTTACCCTGGTGGACCGATTAACTTGGGTAAATGTGGGAGGAGGGTGTTACAACTTTGTGCAAGGTTCATTAAAATAATAAATATACAAGTCTCTTTTTTAATTATTATCTATGAACATTTTTTTCAAGAGTGAAAGGAGTTGTGTGAAGTTGGTTGTGCATAGATTCTATCCTGGGGTAGCGTGTGCATAGTTCCAAGTGTCAATGGCTGATCGAACGATGTTATTGAGTGTGGAAGTAGTTATGTGGGTGAAATTGTGCGTTGGTGGTTGTATGTATGTGAATATTATGCTAAAGTTTTGTGTAAAGTTTATTAAAATAATAAATATACAAATCCATTTTTTATTTCTTATTTAGGGATGTATCTCACAACGTATGATCATTAATTAATATCAGTTGAATGTCAATGACTGAGGCCGTTATTAAGTGCAAAAGTAGTTGTGCAGATGAATTTGTGCAAAGATGACTTTATTCTGCAGAGACAATCAATTTTAAATAGTTTTAACTTTATAGAAAACAATATCATCATTTTGAATGTCCATTTTCAATTAATAATTTAATATATTGGAATAGAATTGATTTATGGAAAGACAAATGTGCAACTGAGCAATTAATGAAAGAAACAATGGGGTTTTTGGATTACTGGTTTTTAGCTGTGAATGTGTGCGGAATCAAGCATGTGTGGAAACATCTTTTAAATGTAATGTGTTTTCTAGTGATTGGTCTATTATTAACAAATTGTGCAAAGTGTGAAAATTCGTACAATGAAAACTTGAGACCTTGTTTCGTGTAATGAATTTCCTTTGCAGTTCCACATATATGCATTTTGTTTAATTTGTTTTCAAATTTTACGTTAAAATAATATTTTAATGCTTTTAAAATCATGGTTATTACTAATATTTTGTATGAAATGCGCAGGTTTGGACGATGAAAGCTTTAGAACTTCATCTGCACAATGGATTTTTGTTTACAGTTCCACACATCTACATTTATGTTATTTGGAATTTATACTTGAGTATCATATATGTGGAAGATAAATTGCATACGATTGTGCGATGTAAGAAGTTTCGCACAATGAGGGCCTTGAGAGCTTCTTCAACTACCTGCACGGAAGAATTTGTGAGCAGATGGCCATGCATGTATGAAGATGGTTGTGCAGAATGAGTTGTGGGGAAGTGGCTGTGTGTATACGAAAGAGTTGGGCCAACATGGTTGTGCATGTGCTTTGGGGTGATGGTGGGATGCATATTTGACTGCGTTGATCTTATTTCAAATCAACACTTTTTCAATTAGTGAACTTTTACAGATTTAGCATTGACGTGCATGAGTGCAGAGAAATGTTTGGATGCGAACAGTGAGTGAGGAAAAGTTAAAATCTAACATACAATGCCACACACTCAATTAATATGTATTATTTATTATTAAAATATTTCCAGTAATATAGCTCTGCACATTTTCTTAATTCTTTAGTCACTTGATTGCTAAAATCTTGAGCACAAAAGAACTTGATTCTACTACACTACGAGAAGTGTTCACTGACAAATGTGCTTATGTAAATATTTTTCTACACATATCAAAATAATATTATTATGTTGTCAATGAATGTTACAAATAATATCATAGACATAGCAATATGCCACATCGAAGTGTGGACGTATGTGAATGCAGAGGTTTATGTTCCTTGTTCCACACAACATTGTTCCGCACATATTTGGAACCATTATGTTGTCATTTTGAAAAAAGAGAACTGACTTCTAACGCAAATGTAACAATGATTATTTAATAATATTGAATCTAATGTCTATTGTGTGCGGAGGAAGTTGTACGCAAATTTCTTTATTCCCCTGACATTACTAGATGACCTAGGTTTTGTCCAGAGGAAACGTGTGCAGACAAAAAATGTATGTGAACATTTCTTTGACTATGTCCATTGTAGAAAATTATTGAATACACAAGTAGCTATTCAAAGATGGTTCTACATATTCGATAACAAATGCATGTGCGGCAGAGCTTTGACTATGTCCAAAGATTTTTCTGGTATTTATTAAAATAATATATATGCAACTCTCTTTTTGAATTATTATTTAGTAACATATTTTGCAAGAATTACTTTCTCCTCACAACATTTGGGACCATCATCTATTAATAACATTTTCAAATGTCAATGATTGAACATTGTGCGAAGGAAGATGCATGTCGATGTTTAGTAACATTCTTTAGTGTCAATAAAATAATTAGTTAAGGGCTTTCATTAGAAGATTAAATGTAAATTGTTTTGGAATTTTTTTGGCTAATCAATCTTGCATATTTTTGTGCCTTTTATTCTAATCTAGATGTAGTATTAGCTATTTCTATTTATCTTATTATTAGTCAGAGACAACTGGCACTACGTATAGAACATAACTAGAGTGGTGGAATAATTTTATGTTAATGTTAAGTTATCGTGTTTGCACAAGATATTTCTATACAGTTCTATTGATTACATTAAAAATAATGTACATGATCACAATGAAATCATATTTATTTTATTTTGCACATCCGTGTTATTTAGTACATGTATATCGACAACATTAAGGAAATAACTGTTACTGAAGTAAGGAAGGAAATAATTTTCGATTTTTAAGATTTATTTTACCACCTACAGTTAATGTTCACTTTGAAAGTTTCAATTGTTATTTATTGAAAGTGTTAAATGTGTTATTAAATCTATAAATCAGATCTAAATTCAGAAACGGATAAGAAAAAATGGCAAAGAACTATTTTCATTATAAATCTAGGTTAAAACTATTAAAATTCAATATTTTGGGTGCTCGAGAGGTTTTTTATGGTGTTGAATTGGTTTCCACCATCAAAAACACGATTCAAACACTCCTACTTCCAGATTTTTTGAAACAAATTGTCATATTCTAGCCATTTTTTGGTCATTTGGGAAAATTTGTTGCCTCAATAGACGATGCCAAATAAATTCGTGATAGAAATAACTGAGCATGTTTATGCATAATATTTATTTATGATTCTTTACTATTATTGTTATTAGTTTCAACACTAATTGTAATAATTGTCATGAGTTTTATTATTACTGCATATATGCACTTAACCATTTCAAAAACTTGTACGACAGACAGATTGTGCATAAATATTAACCCAAAAATCATGAATCCATTATATAGTTAACATATTTTGGGCAATTTAATCTAGAAAATGCACTGGAAAACCCTTCTAAATGTAGTACAAATAGACAATCGCCTTATATTGTATCATTAATTTCAGTTTGTATGACATGCATTTCAATGGTATTAAATCAATAGAAAAATATGCAGTAAGTGGACAAGATGGTTTTGCATTATCGATACATATTTCCATTACTTCTCGTAAATTTTGGCTTTGATATTTTCAATTACTATTTATTAAGAGTGTCCTATGTAGTAGTTTCCGCGCTAAGAATAACAACAATGGGAAATTGGGACTAGAGTAGAAAATTGTGAATTTAAGTGACATTGGAATGAATATAAGTACCAGATAAACGTAACAAGCTACTTGCACTTATACAATCAACCAAACGGTATTTGAATCTACCAACAAAAAAGAAGAGAAACACACACATTTACATTAGCGAATACTTTTTTGGGCTCACAACTGGGCAGATTCAACGTAATTCAACAATTCATTTCCTTAATTACCCAGTTTCTTTCGCAATTGCTTTCTATTTTTCCTCTGGTATTTTCATTTTTCTTTTCCCTGGTAACTTAAATTGCATATGGACAAAGAAATAATGCAGCTTTTGCATGTCATAATGTGTAAGAAAATAATGTCTCTAAATATTTTTCTAATTCAAACTGTATACACACCACATAGTTTATTAAATTTTTAGACAATCAAGTATCAAATATCGACAATGGATGCCCAAAGAGTAGTTGAAACATGACAAATAAAACCCCTAAATCCTATGCAACAATCTTCACCTTCCACACCAGTTACTGGTGCAACGTCATCCACGAGTGTAGGAAAGAGAAAACATCTTGGTTCTGGAAAATTGGTTATTGGTGACTCAACAAGTGGTCGAGATGAGAAAGATAATTTTTTCAAATTCTTTGCAGACCAAACACATACAGTTCAAACAACCAAGTCCAAAAGTATCATAAATAGAGAAAGCATTCAACAAGTTATGGATGTGGAATGTGATAACAGTGTACCACCCATCTGGGTTGCTACTCATTTAATACAAAATCAGAAGATAACGGAGAAAATTGCAGAAATGACATTATTTTTTATGAATGTCGTGTGACGTTGCAAAATGAAAAGTATCAGAAAGTCAACGAAAATTGAGACTCGTTGAAAGGTAAAATTTGAAAATAAAAAGATTATTTCGTCAAGAACACATGGATATTGATTTGTTTGTCATTGACATGACGAGGCTCATCATTAAAGAAATTTTGAGGTCTAAAATGGGCCTCCTAAGGAAAATTATAAAATAATAGTGGAAATAATAAAATAATATTAGATTACCTCATCAAATTCTAGAGTGAAAAAAAGAATAACTACTTTTTCAACTTATGTTCCTACAACTTTACCCAAATTTCAAGTAGAACACTCATTGGATGCAAAATTTAATTTCACATCTAAGGAGTACCCATGCTGAATACTTTCGATGGGTCATGCTACACAAAAAATGAGAAAAACGGAAAAGAATGTGTTTGAAAACATGTTTTTCATGTATTTTTCATTTTTCATATAGTGGGCTCCATAGAAAGTATTCAACATGGGTACTCCTTGGATGAAAAATTAAATTATGCATCCAATGAGTGCTCATGCTCGGAATTTGAGTAAAACTGTACGGAGATAACTTGAAAAAGTAGTTTGTCATTTTTTCATTTTTTAATCATTTTACCTTTTTAATCCAAAAGTGGTGAATGATTCCCCATAGTTGACATCATCATCTTCAATTCTATTGGTTATTATAAAGTTTATTTTGGTTGTACATTTTTGTTTTGAAGCCCATTTTTTACCTCAATATTTCTCTAATGGGTATTGCATTAATCTACCAATGATGCAATTACTCAGAATGTTGCCAATGTGCTCGCAGAAAATCGCATACTGAAAAGGAAATTAAAATAACTACAAGACATTGAAATTCGGTTCCTCTATTAATGACTCCATTGGAAATATGGTAACCTTCATTGTCAAGTTTTTCTACTACAACACTACAAACATTTAACAAGGACGTGAAACCACTTAATGCACTGAAGGCATATATCAGCGACAACATATGCCAAAGACTAGAAATTATTGGCGATGCATGGCAAGCAATTTTCGATTTAACGCGTTTACAAGAGAAAATGACGATATTTATGAACTTGGTTAACAATAATCTTGAAGAATACATGAATTTCGTTAACAATGAATTATTTAATTTTAAGTGGAGGGTAGAACTACTCTATAATTTCGAAAAGAAAAACCACTAACTACCATATACTGAATGAATGAAGAAATTGGAAGTTGGATGGGTGGAGAGGATCAATACACTTGAGGATATCGATTCTTCCTATAGTGACCTATGCAATAGGAGAGGTGATTCCTATCTCACAGAGATGGATATTATAAAATTTCTAGAAGGCATGTGTATGCTGCTAGATTCTGAATTAATTTCAAATGACATGTTATGAACTAAATTGGAGTAGAAAAATAGAAAATGATAGAGGATTTTGATAGCATCATTAATCTTACTGCATAAAACATTGACACATGGCTAATTATTTTTTCCAAGGTTAATAAGTACAACATTGACTCGGTTATCGAGGTGCACGAAGAAAGTAGAGAAATTGAAAACCGGATTTTCACAAAAAACGTGAAAATGGAAGTTACAGTTGCCCCCCAACAAAGAATACATTAAAAGAAGTTGGATGTGTTTCTTCAACGAGTCATGGACTCGTAATATATCTTATAGAAGCATAGTCATGGGAAACAATTTTGCATACTGTGAGTATTTTCAAATTGTTCAACATTCGATTTTTTTGTTAGCTAATATAAGAAAATTTAACTTTGCTGATTATGTTACGTTAATATTTGCTACTTAATATATAAAAAAATTTATTTTCTGGTTGCAAATTCCTTTCAAGGAAGCAAAATCCCAATTTCTACTATAACAAATGCATTCACTTTACAATTTTCTTTGCACAATTTGAATTCCATTCAACAACTTTGTCTTTTAAGAATATGTTTTGAATATGATGTTGTACATATCTGAAATATGTCTATGGTCATGGACATCTTATTCTGAATACAATTCTTACTGAATATGATTCAGTATCATTGTTATGATAGTGTTTTCTATAAATTTCAAAAAATATGCTTTCAAAATTTCTACTATATTCAGTGTTGTGTTGTTTCTTTAAACGAAATTAAAAATTTGACAATGATTTTTCATCGTAGATATATATCTTTTAATAATAGAATACTGGCACAATGTCTTCATAAGTACACCTTGTATAAAGCTCTCATTGTGCAGAGGTTATAATGGGAAAGGTTTGTTGTGCAGAGAAATTTTCTTCCATGCAGTGAATGCTCTGTATAAGGGATATCGTACTTGAAAAACTATAAATCCAAAAATCATAGATATAAATTAAATTAAATTAGTTTTGATCATGTTGAGAAAAAAATGTTTTTAATGCCTGAATTGAGTCTAAAGAAGCTTTAAACTATTCACTATTTACAAATTGAACTACATGAATTTTTTTCCATTTAAAACTATTTGACTGTATCGATTTTACGATAACGTTTTTTATTTTTGTTATAATAGATGCTTTGAAACTTTTTTTTATATCTCATACTACATTATTTAAAAAATTAAAAAATAAAATAAATAAAAATAAAAAACATTTAGCAATAGTTTTCGATCTGGGACGTAGATTTCTTCAGAATACAATTCTCAACTACAATTCATTTGAGTTATGATTTGATTATGCAATTATAAATTTTAATTAATCAATGAGCTTCGTTTGCTAATTCTGTGTTATTTAGAATTTTTTAATCAATTGATAAACAAAGACTTTACTGCTTAGTTCCTTGTACATAGTTGTCATTGTGTGAAGGTTACAATGAAAATTTTCCTTGTAAAAAACAAGCTTTTACGCACAGTAAAACCTCTGCACAAGGAATTCCCTACTTAAAAAATACTAAAAATCTAAAAATCATAGATATAAATTAAATTAAATGAGCTTTATAATAAAATCAAATTTATTTAATGATGAATTCTATTCACAACTCTATGCAGATTGACTACCGAAATATGCATTATTTATTATTACTTGCTACTTATGTTTATGTTTTGACATTATACATATCTAATATATTTTATATATTAACTTTGAAATTTTCCACGCTCGGTCTCCACACTCAAACAAAGAATTTGGTTCCTACTGCAAACATTCGCATAACAAAAACTTAAAATCTTTCTTTGACTAATTTCATAAATAGGTGAAAATGTGAAGTTGGGTTACGCTTTTTACCCTTGGATTACAAAATAATGATGTTTTTGGGTTACAATTAAAATATTATCAATAATATAAAGATAGAGAACATTATTCTGAACAGAAAATATGGATTGTATTCTAATACTAGCCAGTTGTCGTTCATACAACTGAAAGAACATAACTGTAACTGCATACAATAATAAGCATTAGTGGAAGATATGTGTGTGGAACTATAGCTAGGATTATGATGGGCATCTCAAATGATGGGAATTGGGAGATGGTTCCATGAAGAACATTCTTGTGGGACTACGATATGCAAAGAAACAATGTTATAGGTCATCGACTCCTTCTTGAAGCAAATGCACAAGAAATTGCGACTGTAGAGTCTTTAGTGCATAGACATATATGCAATATTAAATTTGATGAATGAAATTGATATTGTACATTGTCTATGAATTGTTTGTGCCACATTCTATACTGGCTTTGAACTTTTTTGCACTCGGTCTCTAGACTCAAACAAATCTCTCCACTCAAACAAATCGTTTGGTGCAGACTACGAACATCCTTATATTGGAAGCTTGAACGCTTCCTTTATTATGTTCAATAATGCAAGATTTCGATTATTTAATACTAGAATATCAACAATAGAAGCCTTTAATACGGAGTACATAAATCCACATAATGAACATTTAATTTTTAACTGAAATAAAGCAAAAAGATAATACAGTCATATGCATTATTTATAATTAAAATGTTACGAATAATATTAGCAATAAAATATTTATCACAAAGTGCAAACTGCACTAAAAGCAAATGTTCAGAAATACAAACATAAACATTATTTAAAATTAAAATAATATCAATCATATCATATATGTCATTCGAACCTATTTATCAATTAATAACAATTTCCAATGTCAATGCAAAGGTGGCTACAACTTTTCACTTTGCGCAAAGCTTCATGCAAACTTAATCAATCAAATAATTGTGGTATGCATTATTTATAATTAAAATAATTTACAGATAGTTCGAACTTGTTGATGCCTCATTGTGTGCATAAGTGCAAATGCTCGACACTTCTGCACAATGACTTTCCTCCACATTGTATTACGAATTATTGTTACTTTAGTAATGCAAAACTTTAATTCTCTCTGTTTTGCTTCATTTTATTTTGTTTTAATTAAAATAGATAATAATTATGAACAAGAGGAAAAACGGTTAGTGGTTAATAACGAATAAAAGACAAAAAAACAAAGTTGTATGGAATAAGTTGTTCGAAAGGGAAAGAACATGTGTGAAGGTGGATTTCATTGTGCGTGCGCAGAGGCAATAATAACGAGATATTGCAAGTGAAAAAAGCATTCTCGAATAAGGATGAAATGAAAACTTAATAACAAATAAACGACAAAACTAGTAGATGTGCGAAAGAAAAAGAAGATGTGTGAAGGTGGATTTCATTGTGTGTGTGTGGAGGAAATAATAATGTGCATCCCACACTGCCTTGATCAATTAATTAGCGGTAAAATAATCTTTCTTTCGCACTACCTACTCGACTCCTAATTAACCAAATGAAACACAATATTGGCTTTAACAATTATATGAATGCTTGATCGAAAACAGAACGATAAATACTAGGAATTTGTATTTTGGATCATATTTTATGATAATGTTATTCTTTCGACATCACTCGTTCTCATATTTATAGCCCTAGCTAAGCCTCTACAGATATAATCAAGCATTACTGAATCACGTTATTGAGTGCAAAGATAGTTGTGCAGAAGAAGCATGTGCGGAGGAAGATGCGACATGGTGGTTGTGCGGAGAAAGTATGTGCATATAACAAATGCTTGTGAGAAGATTTGTGCAAAAAAATGTGTGTGGAGAGAATCAATTAATTAGTGGTAGAGGCAGGAACTATGTTGTATCACAAATATTATTCTTGTTAAACTTCTGTTTATTCAATTAATATAAGGGAGTTTTAATATTTTATGAAAGAATAATCTATTTATGAAATGTTGTGATCGATAAATCACATTCAAATTTTCTAGATAGATCTTAGTTAATGAATTTTCAAAGACTCCTCTAAAAAAAAATTGAATTTATTATCAAACTTTTAAATATTCAATTTTAGGTAGGGGAGTTTTAATACTATATGAAATAATAATCTATCTATTTATGGAATGTTTTCATGGGAAATCATTTTGAGTGGGACGATTTTTATGTTATAAGTGGTCTAGACTTAGTCTATTTTCCACCTGTTCTTCTTTCATGAGATTTAAATTAATGACTTAATATTTAAATTGGAAATTTGACAATTATTCATGAAGTGTAGAGCAATGAATTTACACTTAATTTAATTAAATTATTAATTCAAATCGTGTAAAATACGTATAAAAAATAAAAATAAAAACAAAACAAAAAAAATTGCATCTAAATTAAAACCTTATTGTTAGGATGGTTTTATCACCGGATCAATAAAAATAGTTGTGTAAATAGTGCATTGCCTTGATATGAGGATTATTATGGCGGTGACCAATGGATACAATAAACTAACAAAAAAACAAAGGAAGTGAGTGAGTATGTGTATTAGTTAATGGAGCCACAATGTCATCGCCCATGGTATGATGAGAAAATTAAGTTTGTTTAAAACTGGATTCAGCCATCTGATGTGAGCACTATATTTCAACTTGGAAAATATAATCCATGCTTGTCTTAGTTGTGATGCTTTCTATATATAGGAGTTTGTTCCTAGTATTTGGGAGTTTGTTGAGGTCTAGTTGGTTGAGAGATTCGCTCCAACTAGTTAGCTTCATAGATTGGTGTGTGCTTGAGATATTCTCTGTATGTCCAAGATATATTAGTTATCTCAAGACATAGTTTCGTGTATTTATATTGTATTATTATTTGATGTGAATAATAAAATTTTTGTGTGCCTTATGCAAATTTAACTTGGTATCAGAGCCTATTTGAGCCTGGGGCCTTGGTGCCTCCTGCCTCCTGGGCCGAGGGAAATAAGAGAGTATATATTTGTTTTGTAGTAGTGTGTTTATTTTTAAGTTTTTCCATCACTAGAAAATTTGGCCTAATTTCCGACGACCAATTCGTTGCTATTCCAACACATAGGCATCGCAAGAGCGACAGATTGAGGTTGGGAAAAACGTGGTTAGCCATTACGTCGCAATTCCGACACTTCAATAAAGTGTCGCAAGAGCGACACTTTTGCGACGTTTCCAAACAATTGTCACTCATCCGACGTTTTCCAAACCGTCGCTCTTCTGGCATTAAACAAACCGTTGCTCTTCCGATATTTTACAACTGTCACAATTTCGACGAAATATCATCCGACGTTTAGAACGTCGTGCATCCGATGCTTATGTAATGTCGCTTTATCGACGAAAAATTTAAAATTATTTAAAAAAGAAACATCGCTCTTCTGACGTGCAAGGCGTCGGTCTACCGACGAAAAAGTAAAAATATTTAAAAAAGGAACGTTGCTTTTCCAACGTGCAAGGCGTCGGTCTTCCGACGAAAAAGTAAAAATATTAAAAAAATTAACATCACTCTTCCGACGTGTAAGGCGTTGGTCTTCCGACGAAAAAGTAAAAATATTAAAAAAAATTAACGTCGCTCTTCCGACGTGTAAGGCGTTGGTCTTCCGACGAAAAAGTAAAAATATTAAAAAAAATTAACGTCGCTCTTCGTCTCAACTTGTATAAGCCTCCAGTTGTCACCACTTCAAGTTTTACTGTTGATTTTTCATGCCTCCAATATCATCGAGCCCTCCACAGTTGAATCTTTAATCCTCCACAAATTTGTCTTACCTGAGCTTCAAATAAACACTGGTATACACTTCTACAGATGTGTTCTATCTAAACTCCAAGGAAGCACTAATTTACCCTTCAAATATAATCCACATATGTGTTATCACCACTCTACTTCCACAAAGGTAAGTCTGAGGTGTTCTTAGGCTCAATTCCACAGGACCAAGCTTTACAAGCTAGATTGGTATACGAAACATAAGTCACTGAGTCTTATCACAGTCTTGTAACTTAACACTGAGCTCATAAATAAAAATAGGTGACTTAGCTAATTCGAAAGTTCTGTCGAAGCATCAGTTAATAGGAGATCATTTGAGATTTTAATATATTTTCACCGCATAAAATATGTCAAAATCCTGTAGCTATATCCCTGGCCTGAGACTGCAATGAAGAGGTCCAAAGTATGGCAGCTTTAATAGAACCAAGCCTCAATATAGGGTTGTAATAGGTCCAAGGGTTTAACTGATTCAAGTCTGAATAAAAGGTTACAACACAGAACTGAGCTCTTATGTTATATCTCTGTCCTCCAATAATGACAAACATTAAATTCTCTTGAGCATGGTAATAGAACTAAATTTGTTTACAACAGTCCACAAGATATCAATTCATTTCTAGAAATTCTGCAAGAAGAAAATGAAAGTCATGTGTAACAAAGTATTATGAAAAGACTTCAAATTACTGTCATATTGGAGCAACTAGCCTCTAACAGAAAATATAAAAAGAAAAATCAAGACACTGAGTGTGCCCAAAGGATTGTCCTTGGAGTGGAAATTTCTATCTGGATCCCTACTTTTGCAAAAATATTTCTTATATATACAGAATTATTTACTCACCAGCAAAAAGAAAAATGAAAATGGAAGGGAATACACAATGAAATTTATATCCTTTTCCTTAAGGAAAATAAAATCAGAATAAGATGCATGGTCTAACAATTTGGCATCCTCAATCAGCAATGATCATTTTGCTAGCATTTCCATATGTACCTCGTCAACAAAAAGCAACCATGTAATATTTGCCCCTTCTCAGAGTTCTTCTCAGAAAGATAGTCACCATGTAATATTTGCCAATCATCACTACTTTTAGCCAACATTTTTAGTTTTCGAAACAAATTAGACTTCTTTGATGTACTAATCCATGCTGGAAATATTTCCATTGACAAGTCATCGTACTCTGTAGCTTCAGATGTGTTCGATGAATAAGAGGACAAGCTCTCTGAATCATTATCTGACTGGCGTTTTCGTTGAGGTCCTGAATGTTCAGACACTGCATATTCCAGCAATGTAAGCTGTTTAGCAATATCCTGTGATTTTGGACTCAAACTATCCTTAAGGTCCACTTCCGACATCTTTCCAGGGGTTGTATCTAAATTTCGAAGTTCATAACGCAAACATGAGTTAACCCAACACAAATAAACGAGTTCCTCAACCTCACTGAATCGATTCATTTGCAAGCCCTCAACTTGCTTGCAGAGATTTTCATTTGTGTGCCTTAGTACAGATGCCTCAGCTTCAACCTTTGCCACCATATCACTTTGCACAAAGTGGTCAAGTAGTTATTTATAATAAAATTGAAATACCCATCTAGAAAGCCTAATGAATATTACTAACTGCATTAAATCTAGAATTATGCATCTATAATTTTAAAATTTGTGCTGAAATTCTAGAAAATCCCATTGACATGGTGAATCCCTTTGTTAATAATTAAGAAATAACATTTTCCTAATCAAGGTTAGCATTTAATATGCACAATGGAGTTCAAGTCGTCTCTAAAGTTTATGGTGACCTGAACTGCCCACACTGAACTAAATCTACTCATCTGAAGTAAACATATAAGCAAAACCCCAAAGTAAGAATTTCCAATGATATTATTTTGTTGATATTTATGATTTTTTATGAAATTTAATTATTTTCAGCATGCTGGGTGAGGCAGAGAGATGTGCACCCCTTAATTTAAACCATGAAGTGAAGTTAGTGGACAAGCTACCCCCTGTAGCCAACAAGGATACAGTACATACAACGGGATATGTGAGTGAAGAAGAGTGTCAATTTTGTCGTCACAGATGACTTGAGTGTAATTCCAGTTAATTCCGCTGCTACGATTAATAATAATATTGATATAACGATGGTAAATTTTAACCAAGACCATTTAGAGAGCATTGTGATCACTGTAATGTTAACCCTATGTATTCATACTGGAATCAACTTTCAAATGAATAATATATGTTGCAAAAGGCACTTGTATGTGTGTGTCTATAACAGCATACCTCATTGAGCTTTCCAAGAGCATTAATTTGTGATTCTGCTGCAGCAAGCTTGCTTGCCAAGTCCCTCTTCTGGTGTTGAAGTTCCATGTTACAAGTGTCGCAATACCGAACCTTCATATCCGACGACAGGTTCCATTATAGTAATCAGTAAGTAAACAACATAGATGATGAACTATTGCAGCTTCCAGTTGTTATGCAATTGAAGTGCCAATGGCTCCAATTGATGGTTAGAACTTCTTCACCTATAAATATTGTATGTGTTTATTGTATTGGAATTATTGCATCTTTATTTGAATCCCTTATGCCTAGGCTCTCTCTCTTGCATTCTCAAGCGTTGACCATCAGCAAGACTAAACTTACAGCAACTTGAAATCGACTGTCAAGCATCTCCACTCTCACAGTCTCACAAGTTCATACTAAATTTTCCAGAACACCCTTCATATGCCTTTTTGCATAAGGTATCTCTAGTCTTATAAGTCATAGAGTTATGATCGTAGTCTGTGGCCCAATATTCTCTAAATTCAGTATAACACTCTGAAACTACATTGTATTGTAAATTTGTAATTGATATTGCAATATCAATTGAGCACTATTTGAGATATCTGTCGATATTATTTATTTAATATTGTCAGTTTCTTTTCCGTTGGGATGTACTAGTTTGCTAACTACATTTGACAGTTTGACAGTTTGACTACGACTTTCATAGTAATTCATATATACCATCTTGAATCCTCAGTTGTCCAATAAGCTTACATATGGGTGCTCAGATCACATGCATAGGGATGTGGATAGGAATGTGCCATCTTGTCCAACTTGCCAATTTACCAAAGGAAGTTTGAAGAATATAAGAGTATATAGCTTTTGCTAGTACCAAATGGACCTTGGGTTGACATCACTATGGAATTGGACCTTGTGCTGGGATTGCTTGGGATATAACAAGATAATGGTTTTATTTTTGACATTCTAGAATCTAGAGTGCTTCATCCTTTGCACAGAATCATCATCAGATGGTTCTGCAATTCCTGTAAGTGTCTCGGGTGAGACCTTCTCCAACCTCTGGAGATTGAAAGTGTCAATGCTTATGGGGTTTTGTTGGCTAGGGAGCTTGAACCCTGGGTTTGATCCCCATGCCAACAACCTGGATCTGCAGAAACACAGATCCTGGATCTTCAATAGGTGGAACCAGTAGTGAATATGTTCTTCTATTTAAGACAAGAAACACGTAGAAATATTTCTTAACGTATCTCTCGGTACCTTAGAGTTGTTAACCAGGTGAGAAGCCTCGGATTTTCAATGGTTTATTAATGTCCTATTTTGGTGACTTTGTTGTTTGAAAGTCATTTAAAGCCAGTGCTTGAGTCATTATATTTGTTGTTGGATCCACAGTCTATACTGATAAAAACTCATTATTATGAGTGGAAATTAATGGCCAGCATAAAAATGAAGATTGGCCTTATCAAATACATTTCTGATCAATTTTTTCAGCATCCTTTTAATGCAGAAATCATAAGAAAAAAATTGTTCTACACCTTCCACTATATCGATTTAAATAATTTAACATATTTCTTATGTATATATTACTCTTGTTTGGATAATTTTTCTTCTCAATCCTTCCTTTGTAAGGAGCAGTGTTTCTCAGAGAAGCGCCCCAACCTCATCAAGGCCCCCGAAGGTCAACCACCAAGTCTTGATGATTACAGTCGCTCAAGTGCCTCCATTGCAGCCATGAAGGAGTATCCATAGGGGAGTAATAAATGAAACCAAGGACAAGACTTGGAAAACAAAGTGGAGTTGCATCGACCTATTTACTGCCTTTTGACCACTTATGCATGTGTATCACATGCTCACCAACAACTCATCTGTTTATTACCCTAATTTTTTCCTATTTAATACATTGTTGTTTATCTTATTCTTCGAACTAACTAGGCTCATATGTGCATTGAAAATGTGCATAGCATATAGGTCTTCAAAGCAGAAAGAAAACCATCTCCAACAACCCATTTCGTTTCATGTAAAAAGAATAGTGCTGAAACAAAATAGGTGTGCTATTTTTCAAATAAAATGTTGCATGGTCTGCGAAATTATTACTAATGACAGGGATACTATTTTCCTTAATAATTTTTGGAGAATTTTATGCCAAACTAGAAAAAAAATTCAGTATAGCTCTGCTTATCATCGACAAAGTGAAAGACAAGAGGAGGAAAACAAAACTCTCAATATTTTGTCGTGGAGTATAACTCAAAAATAACCGAAACAATGAGATCTAGCTTTGCCACAAGCCAAGTTTGTTCCAATGTAAATCCATGGATCGGTAAAATGCTTACAGAAGAAACCTGACACAGTTTCTAGATTTAATGCTGAGTTGCATCATGCATGGTAAAGCTTACAGATTTGTGGAATTTTAAAATGTCAGAACCCAGATACATGGAAATAATCTATAAAAAACATGAACCAGAAACATAGAAAATTCAAATTTCTAAATGTATATTTCTCCAAATCATGCTTATAAATTCTGAAATACAAACCCCTATGAGAAAGTTAAATTCTTATGTTTTAGGATGGGGGAAGGGATATTTTATAGGCAAAAGTTAGGGATTTAGGGCTTTGCAATTTGCCATTTTTCATTTATTGTTATGATTTTTAATATGTTTTTAAATAAAATGGCTTTTCTTCGAATATCTGCTATCTCGACGTTTCCAGCTACCAAAAACAGATTTAAAGCAGATCCTCTGGTGCTTATTAGGGTTGAACCACATTGTCCTGCTACTGCACTAGCCATTGAAGTGCCACAATAAGTTAAAACCCTTTTGTTGTGTTCTGTTCCTCGCTATATTCTACAATTCGCCTATAGCCTCAGAGTTTATTGGGTTAGTTCAAGGGAGAAGAATCCATATCCCTATAATTTGAACAGACCCACAAAAGATAGAGTGCAGAAATTTAGACCTACAACCATCTATATCTCATAACCAAGATAGCGTAGAAGAAAATAGTGAATTTGAATGGGGTAAAACAAGGGAAATACCAATTTGATTCTTCTAGAAGAAGAGAGCATTCTTCCACAATCGATTTCTCTTTAGATCTCCCATAGATTTCTGAACATCGGCAAAACTCGAAATATCTCCACCAGCTACTATGGCTTTCGAGCTGTTAATGGATTGTGGCTGCTTTAGGGTTTCAGAGCATCCATGCTTCTACAAGAATCTGGAAAAAATCAAGCATCATAGGGAAGAATGGAATCATGGGAAAGAAGGCATAAAGGTCGAACAAGCACACAGCGGGAAAAAAAAATTGAATAGGTCGATTAAGAAAATTTGAATAGGTGGAACAAGCGGAGCGGGAAAAAAAATTTGAATAGGTATAAAATCTAATAATAATAATAATATATGAATGATAATAATATACATAATGATATAATAATATACATAATGAGCGAGAGGGTTGTATTGTATGAATGATAATAATAATATACATAATGATATGTCACACAATTTTTTTAGTGCATATTCTAATCCTTATATGCAAACTTTTGAAAATACAAATATTCATATTTAAAATTCTAATGTTCCATATATTGAACCATTATATGTTAATCCTAATGAATAAGTAAATAAATTATGTCAACATACCTAGACATATGCCCAGGAAATAAATAAGTTGTGCATTAATCCATTACTTTTATTTTGTTAGGTAATGTGAGTTTTGAGATGAGTTGCATGCCTAACATGTGATTTGAGTAGCCATGAACCAAGGGCTTTTAAGCCGTCAAAATCACCTAGGGATTGCATCCAACCTAGGCCACACTATCCCTTAGCTTGACTGGAATTTTTCCCACATAGTTTCGAACCAATGATTTTCTCACCAGTGATTGTATCTTACCCGTTATTTCACATTCCCCAAGGCACAAATCAAATATTTGGATGTATCTTGGATGACTTGTCACATTCCATGACAAGCTTCACGCACATTGAATAGGAATTTCCATCATTTAAGAATTTTTTGGAGGGTTTTCATGGCATAGTTTTTAGGGGCTTAGGGGTTCGATGAATAGGAGATTAGGGGTTAGAGGTTTAGGGTTTAGCGGTTAGGGGTTAGGGGAGTAATGATTTAGTAGTGGTTAAGGGATTAGGGATTGGGGTTAGGGAGATCATAATGATTTAGTGGTTAAGGGTTTAGTGATTGGGGGTTAGGGGTTAGGGGATTTAGGTGCCAGGTCACAAGTATTGTTTGCTAGGAAGGCTTTCCAAAGAAGTTGGCTGGCATCACTATGAATTAGAAGGGAAGAGAAAGGAAAAGGCTCAGGTATCATATGAGAGAAGGAAGCAATTGGAAAAATTGAGATCAAAAGCAGTGGAGTTAGCTGAAAAGCAGCTTGCCCCAAAGATGGATAAGATAAAACTTGACAACATATTGGTCAATTTCCTTCACCCTTTATTGGTTATTCAGAAGAAGTATGAATACACCACCATTAATATCAAGGTAACCGACCCCTAGCAGATCAAGGGCTGAGAGGAAAATCAATCATCCATGAAAATTCAAAATTTTCAAGCTGAGCAAGATCAACCAAATTGGGGGCAGCGTTTGGGGAACCTTCGTAAGTGAATGGGGCCTATGTGATATGGCTACAAGTTATCTGAGTATATAGTGAATTAGACAGAAATAAGAAAACAATTACTTCTTCAAAGCTAATTCGAATTTGGAGCGCTTAGGGGGTTGGGGGTTAGGGGTTAGGGGATTTAGGTGCATTTAGGGGTTAGTGGTCGAATAATGAGTTAGTAGTTAAGGGATTAAGGATTTGGGGCTTAGGGGGCCCGACCCGAACGTGTTTGGGCGGGCGCACTCAACCGAAACGACCCGACCCAAACGTGTTAAGGGGTTATAGGTTTATGGGTTAGGGGGTTAAATGGGTTAGGGGTTGGGAATTAGGGTTTAATGGGTTAGGGGTTAAGGGGTTATAGGTTTAGGGTTTAGGGGGTTAAATGGGTTAGGGGTTTAGGGATTAGGGATTAAATGGGTTAAGGTATTAGGGGTTGGGGGCTTAGGGGTTAGGGGATTTAGGCGCAGTTAGGAGTTAGGTGAATATTGATTTAGTGGTTAAGGGATTAGGGATTAGGCGCTTAGGGGTTAGGGGAAGAGAATAGTCATTCCAGATGTTCTGTCTTTAGCCAGGTCACAAGTATTGTCTGCTAGGAAGGCTTTCCAAAGAAGTTGGCTAGTATCACTATGACACTATTACAGAATTAGAAGGGAAGAGAAAGGCAAAGGCTTAGGTATCATATGAGAGAAGGAAGCAATTGACAAAATTGAGATCAAAAGCAGTGGAGTTAGCCGAAAAGCAGCTTACCCCAGAGATGGATAAGATAAAACTTGACAACATATTGGTCTATTTCCTTGACCCTTATTGGTTATTCAGAAGGAGTATGAATACACCACCGTTAATATCAAGGTAACCAGCCCTTAGCAGATCAAGGGGTTAAGGGGTTTAGGGGTTAGATGTTTGGGGTTTAGGGGGTTAAATAGGTTAGCGTTTTAGATTAGGTTTAGGGGGTTAGTGGATTTAGCAGTTAAGGATTTTAGGGGTTAGGGGTCGTTACGGGTTAATGGGGCTAGGGTTTAGGGGGTTAAATGGGTTAGGGTTTTAGGGGGTTAGGGGTTAAATGGGTTGGGGGTTGGGAATTAGTGTTTAAGGGGTTAGGGGTTAAGGGTTAGAGGTTTAGGGTTTAGGGGGTTAAATGGGTTAGGTGCGCGTTTAGAGGTTTAGGGGCTTAGGGGATTTAGCAGTTAAGGATTTTAGCTAGGGGTTAGGGGTTAAGGGGTTAAGGGGTTTAAATGGGTTATAGGGGTTTAGAGGTTTAGGGGGTTAGGGGATTTAGTAGTTAAGGATTTTTGGTGCTAAGGGTTAGGGTAGGGGGTTAAATGGGTTAGGGTTTTAGGGGGTTAAATGGGTTAGGCCAGTTGGGAAATAGGGTTTAACGGGTTAGGGGTTAAGGGTTTAGAGGTTTAGGGTTTAGGGGGTTAAATGGGTTAGGGTTAAGGGTTTAAGGGTTAGTGGTTAAGGGTTTAGAGGTTTAGGTTTTAGGGGTTAAATGGCCGGTTAGAGGTTTAGAGGTTTATGGTTTAGGGGATTAAATGGGTTAGGGGTTTAAGGATTAGGGATTAAATGGGTTAGGGGTTAAGGGGTTATAGGTTTAGGGTTTAGGGGGTTAAATGGGTTAGGGGTTTAGGGGGTTAGGGGATTTAGTAGTTAAGGAATTTAGGGGTTAGAAGTTAGGGGCTAATGGGGTTAGGTTTTAGAGGTTTAGAGGTTTATGGTTTAGGGGTTAAATGGGTTAGGGGTTAAATTAGTTGCTTATTCTTTGCATCTCAATGTAACAATTTTGTAAGTATTGTTTCTTGTTGCCATGTCTTCTTTATTTATTAATTAATAGTATTTGTTTGCCATTGATTTACATTTGTTGATGAAAATGTCTATTGCAATCAAACTTAGCAACTTACCAAAACTGATACGGGCGCCCTCGAACGAAACGACCTGAACCGAACGCGCCCGGTCGAGTGACCTTGCACGACGCAACACGGCGTGCACTACCGAACGATGCCAAAAGGGAGAAAACGACAAACGGGCCGCCCGAAGGCGCACAAGGCACCTAGGCGATCACAACTTGGCAAATCTGATACGGGTGCCCTCGAACGAAATGGCCCGACCCGAACGCGCCCGATCGAGCGACCTCACATGGCGCGACACGACGCACCCGACCGAACAAATATGCCACAAGGGAGCAAACAAAAAATGGGCCGCCCGAATGTGCACAAGGCACCCAGGCAGTCACAACTTAGCAAAACTGATACGAGCGCCCTTGAACGAAACAGCCTGAACCTAACGCGCCCGGTCGGGCGACCTCGCATGGTGCGACATGGCGCGCCCGACCGAACGATGCCACAAGGGAGAAAACGGAAAACGGGCCGCCCGAACGTGCATAAGGCACCCGGGCAGTCACAACTTAGCAAAATTGATATGGGCGCCCTCGAAAAAAACGACCCGACCCAAACGCGTCCGGTCGGGCGACCTCACATGGCGCGACACGGCGCGCCCGACCGAACGATGCCACAAGGGAGAAAATGGAAAATAGGCCGCCCAAACGTGCACAAGGCACCCGGGCTGTCACAACTTAGCAAAACTGATACGGGCACCCTCGAACGAAATGGCCCGA
Source organism: Pinus albicaulis (assembly GCA_034641835.2). NCBI lineage: Eukaryota > Viridiplantae > Streptophyta > Pinopsida > Pinales > Pinaceae > Pinus > Pinus albicaulis. The sequence continues at coordinate 474,171,403 of CM076569.1, forward strand.
CCCGAACGCGCCCAGTCGGGGGACCTCACATGGCATGACACGACGCGCCCGACTGAACGAATATGCCACAAGGGAGCAAACGAAAAACGGGCCGCCCGAACGTGCACAAGGCACCCGGGTAGTCACAACTTAGCAAAACTGACACGGGCGCCCTCGAACAAAACACCCCGACCCGAATGTGCCCGGTTAGGCGACCTCAGATGGCGCGACACGGCGCGCCCGACCGAACGTTGCCACAAGGGAGCAAACAGAAAACGGGCTACCCGAACATGCACAAGGCACCCAGGCAGTCACAACTTAGCAAAACTGATACGGGTGCCCTCGAACGAAACGGCCCGACCCGAACACGCCCGATCGGGCGACCTCACATGGCGCGACACGGCGCGCCTGACCGAACGATGCCACAAGGGAGAAAATGGAAAATGGGTCGCCTGAACGTGCACAAGGCACCTGGGTGGTCACAACTTAGAAAAATTGATACGGGCACCCTCAAACGAAATGACTCGACCCGAACGCGCCTGGTCGGGCGACCTCACATGGCGCAACACTGTGCGCCTGACCAAACGAATATGCCACAAGGGAGAAAATGGAAAACGGACCGCTCGAACGTCCACAAGGCACCCGGGCGGTCACAACTTAGAAAAACTGATACGGGCGCCCTCGAACAAAATGGCCCGACCCAAACGCGCCCGGTCGGGCGACCTCACATGGCGTGACACGACGAGCCCGACCGAACGATGCCACAAGGGAGAAAATGGAAAACGAGCTACCTAAACGTGCACAAGGAACTCAGGCAGTCACAACTTAGAAAAACTGATACGGGCGCCCTCGAACGAAACGACCCGACCCGAACGCGCCCGATCGGGCGATCTCACATGGCGCGACACGGCGCGCCTGACTGAACGATCCCACAAGGGAGTAAACGACAAACAGGCCGCCCGAATGTGCACATAGCAACCGGGTAGGCACAACTTAGCAAAACTGATACGGGCGCCCTCAAACGAAACGACCCGACCCGAACACGCCTAGTCGGGCGATATCGCATGACGCAACACGACGCGCCCAACCGAACGATGCCACAAGGGAGAAAATAGCAAACGGGCAGCCCGAACGTGCACAAGGCACCCTCGCGGTCATAACCTAGCAAAACCGATATGGGTGCCCTCGAACGAAATGGCCCGAATCAAACGCGCCCGGTTGGGCGACCTCACACGGCGCGACACTACGCGCCTGACCGAACGATGCCACAAGGGAGAAAACAGCAAATAGGCCGCCCGAACGTGCACAAGGCACTCGGGCGGTCACAACTTAGCAAAACTGATACGGGCGCCCTCGAAGGAAACGACCCGACCCGAAGATGCCCGGTCGGGTGACCTCACATGGCGCGACACGACACGCCCGACCAAACGAATATGCCACAAGGGAACAAACGGCAAACAGGCTGCCCAAACGTGCACACGGCACCCGGGCGGTCACAACTTAGTAAAACTAATATGGGCGCCCTCGAACGAAACGACCCGACCAAACGATGCCACAAGGGAGCAAACGACAAATGGGTTGCCCGAACGTGCATAAGGCACCTGGGCAGTCACAACTTAGCAAAACTGATACGGGCACCCTCGAACGAAACGACCTGAATCGAAGCACCCGGTAGGGCGACCTCATACGACGCGACACGGCGTGCCCGTCCGAACGATGCCACAAGGGAGCAAATGGAAAATGGGCCGCTCGAACGTGCATAAGGCACCCGGGCGGTCACAACTTAGCAAAATTGATACGGGCGCCTCGAACAAAACAACGCAACCCAAACGCGTTCGGTCGGGTGCCCTCGCACGACGCGACACGGTGCGCCTGACCAAACGATGCCACAACAGATCAAATGGCAAACGGGCCGCCCGAACGTGCACAAGGCACCCAGGCGGTCACAACTTAGCAAAACTGATACATGCGCCCTTGAACGAAATGACCCGAACCGAACGCGCTTGGTCGGGCGACCTCGCACGGCGCAACACGGCACACCCGACCGAACAATGTCACAAGGGAGAAAACGGAAAACGGGCCACCTGAACGTGCACACGGCACTCGGGCGGTCACAACTTAGCAAAACTGATACGGGCGCCCTCGAACGAAATGGCCCGACCCGAATGCACCTGATTGGGCGACCTTGCACAACGCGACACGACGCACCCGATCGAACGATGCCACAAGGGAGAAAACAACAAACGGGCCGCCCGAACGTGCACAAGGCACCTTGGTGGTCGCAACCTAGCAAAACTGATACAGGCGCTCTCAAACGAAATGGCCTGAACCGAATGCGCCCAATTGGGCGACCTCACACGGCGTGACACCGCGCGCCGACTGAACGATGCCACAAAGGAGCAAACGGAAAATGGGCCGCCTGAACGTGCACAAGGCACCCGGGCGGTCACAACTTAGCAAAACTGATACAGGCACCCTTGAACGAAACGACCCGACCCGAACGTGCCCAATCGGGCGACTTGATCACAAGGTGCGACACGGCGCGCCCGACTGAACAATGACACATGGGAGCAAATGGAAAACGGGCTGCCCAAACGTGCACAATGGACCCGGGCGGTCACAACTTAGCAAAACTGATACGGGCACCCTCGAATGAAATGGGCTGACCCGAACACGCCCGGTCGGGCGACCTCACATGGCGCGACACGGCACGCCCGACCGAACAATGCCACATGGGAGCAAACAGGAAACATGCCGCCCGAACGTGCACAAGGCACCCGGGCAGTCACAACTTAGCAAAACTAATACGGGTGCCCTCGAGCAGACGATTAAGGCCAGAATCATGATCCGGGGGGACCTCCCGGCGCGCCCAATGAAACGAGGAGAAAATGGCATACGAGGCACACCCAGAAACGTCTGAAACACCCCGGGTGGTCACAACAACAAAACTAATATGACCTCGAACCAAACGTCTACCAGACACGACGCATGGCGACGATACCTGAGGAAACGAAATGGAAAATGAGGCTGCCCAGAATGTGCACACGACACCGAGATGATCACGACTTAGAGAAAAGCCCCGGAAACGGGCACCCTCGAAAGAAACGGCCCGACCCGAACGCGCCCGGTCAGGTGACCTCGCACGGTGCGACACGACGCGCCCGACTGAACGATGCCATAAGGGAGCAAACAGCAAATGGGCCACCTGAACGTGCACAAGGCACCTTGGCGGTCACAACCTAGTAAAAGTGATACAGGCACCCTCGAACGAAACAGCCCGAATCGAACGCGCCTGGTCGGGCGACCTCACACGGCGCGACACCACGCGCCCGACCAAATGATGCCACAAGGGAGAAAATGGAAAATGTGCCGCCCGAACGTGTACAAGGCACCCAGGTGGTCACAACTTAGCAAAACTGATACGAGCACCCTTGAACGAAACGGCCGACCCGAACACGCCCGGTCGGGCGACCTGATCACAAGGCGCAACACGACGCGCCCAACCGAATGATGCCACATGGGATCAAACGGAAAACGGGTTGCCCGAACGGGCACAATGCACCCGGGCGGTCACAACTTAGCGAAATTGATACGAGCGCCCTCGAACGAAACGGGCTGACCCGAACGCGCCCGGTAGGGCGACCTCACACGGCGCGACACAGCGCGCCCGACTGAACAATGCCACATGGGAGCAAACGGCAAACGGGCCGCCCGATCGTGCACAAGGCACCCGGGTGGTCACAACTTAGCAAAACTGATACGGGCGCCCTCGAACGAAATGGTCCGACCCGAACTCGCCCGGTCGGGCGACCTCACACGGCGCGACACGGTGCGCCTGACCGAATGATGCCACAAGGGAGAAAATGAAAATGGGCTTCTTGAACGTGCACAAGGCACCCGGGCAGTCACAACTTAGCAAAACTGATACGGGCGCCCTCGAACGAAATGGCCCGACCCGAACACGCCCGGTCGGGCGACCTCACACGGCGCGACACGGCGCGCCCGACCGAACGATGCCACATGGGAGAAAACGGAAAACGGTTCACCTGAACATGCATAAGGCACCAGGGCAATCACAACTTAGCAAAACTAATACAGGCACCCTCGAACGAAATGGCCTGACCCGAACGCGCCCGGTCGGGCGACCTGATCACAAGGAGTGACTTGAAATTTTTGTGTCTTTCATAGAAAAATATACAGGTTGATATTTCAAGTTGATTCTCATCGTGTTAATATCTGAAATAAGTGTCCTTCATATAAATATATGGTTAATAAATCGGTAAATTTATCAATGTTACAAAACAACGTCAATAATAATATATTTGGATCAATTTTATAAACATACGAAATATCTACAAAACTAAGATTCTTCTTAATATCCTTTTCATATTTCATTCATTATAAAAAAAATAAAATTATGCAGCTTATGATATACTATCAACACGAACACATAAAGTTGAAGTTAATGATCGGTTGACGTGAAATAAAATTACACTTTTTATTTCGGTCTTGCGACGCTTGGGAGAAACCGTCGGACAAGCGACGTTACTCATATAAACGTCGGTCTTGCGACACTTGGGAGAAACCGTTGGAAAAGCAACATTTCTCATATAGACGTCGGTCTTGCGACGTTGTGAAGCCAAACGTCGCAAGACTGACGTCTATATGAGAAACGTCGCTTTTCTAATGGTTTCTCCCAAGCGTCACAAGACCGATAAAGGTGTAGGCGACGTCGCAATTCTGACGTTTCGTCCCATAAATGTCGTAAGACCGACGAAGTGTTTAAAACGTCGCAATTCCGACGACAAACTTAAACGTCGCAAAAGCGACGATATCCCTAAACGTCGGTATAGCGACGGTTTGCGGCGGGATTTGAAAAATTGATAGAAATTGGGGAAATTTCCGACATTACGACAAAAGTTTCAAAACTAAAGTGTCGAAATTTAGTATAATTGTAATTTGAAGAAGTCGTTGTGGTATAGCCATGTTGTGAGTGGTGTTATGAAGCCTGTGAGAGCGACCAAGAAATTCGATTAAAAGAATATTCATACTGAGCTAAGGGAATTGTGAGTCGTGGAGCTGCCAATGGAGATTGATGTTTGGTGCCCTTGTGAAGAACAAGTTGCGATGGATCATCGAGTAGAGATGTGTAGTTGATCCAGGTGGATATCGATGGCCACCCACCTAATCCATTTGGACCCACACCATCAATTCTTGCAGCTTTTCACATTCAACACCACTTACTATTTTTAGCAGGTTTTCGGGTCCTGCACTCCCGAAGCCGTTTTGGGGCCTTAATGATCCAGGTGGATATTGGTGGCCACCCACCTATTCCATTTGAACCCCCACCATCAGTTCGTTCAATTTTTAAGTTGCAACACAACTTACTATTTATAGCAACTTTTTCGGTCCCGAACTTCCAGAGGAGCCGTTCGAGGCCCTAAACGACGCTTTGGGGGAAAACGGAGAAACATGGGTCATAAATTGCCGCCACTCCGAAAGTCAGAGTCCCTGATAGATATTTCTAACAAGCTATCAGGAGCAGGCCAAATGAGATTGGATGCCAAAGTAACGTCCTTGGGAAGTTGAAACACCAATTTACCCAAACGGGGCCCACAATTTTGGCGCTTCATCTCCTAGAGTTAGGTTTTTGGACGTTTCAGTTTTTCCATTGTTTCTCAATAATAAATAGGCCCTCGAGCCTCATTGTAACACAGTTCAGAGGTCTGTAGCCACCACATCTCTTCTCAGAGATTCGCTACCAGCACCCTAGCTATTTTATTTCCATTATGTCTGTAAGCATATTTCTGTTATTTGATATTAATGAAATGATGCATTATTTCCACTGCAGCTCTATGTTTATGGTTATTTTTGTATTCTGTTGTGTTCCTACATAAATCCGGATCAGTGGTATCAGAGTGGTCTACTCTTTCTTTGTTTTTCTTTGCATGTCCCCAACGCGGTTAGGGTATAAGGATTTAGGGCTCGATCTGGTTGAACCCTTGCAATATCAGCCTCGCAAACCCCGATGACCTCCCATGGCGGAAGAAAAGAAAGACGAGGGAGTAGGAGATCCTATCAAAATATTTCTCGAGGAGGCCCTCGAGAAACAAAGGAACGCGATGATGGATAACTTTGCTCAGATCCTTCAACGACTGCCCACCTACGGTGCATCTACATCCAACAGCCACTCTGGAGGCGCCACTCCCTTCAAGGTACACGTAAACTTTGATATTCCTGTATTTGAAGGCCAAATAGATGCAGACACCGTATATAGATGGTTGAGTTTGCTGGAAGGGTATTTCTCGGTCCATGATTTCTCTGACCGAGAAAAGATTATTTTTGCACTCCTCAAAGCTGCCCCCCATGTCAAAGACTGGTGGGAAATCTACCGTGAGCAAGAGGACGAAGGGGAACCCTCTCTGTTCTCGGCCACACCCACTTGGAATTTGTTCTGAGACGGCATCAAGGAACAATATTACCCCTTGGGGAGCTATGATGACAAATACATCCAATGGACCACGCTGCGGCAACAAAGGGATCAAGATGTGCACGAACTGATGAATCTGTTCCATACCCTGCGCACAAAGTTGGGTATTAAAGATTCAGAGAGACATTTGGTGCTCAAGTACCGCGGCTGTCTACACAAACACATTTAGGAGGAAATGGAGTTCCTCGACATTACATCGCTTGGCACGGCATATCGCTATGCCGCCAAGATCGAGCAGAAATTTAAGCAAAAGAAGCGAGACTTTGGATTTGCGAATCCGAAAGGTGTCCTCGAACCGAAGAACAAGGGGCAAGGCCAAAGCGTTGTGACTCAGAACAACACCACAAATCAAAAGAAGGACACAGGGAAGTGGTGTGAATTTCATAACAGCCTCACTCACAGAAAAAACGAGTGTCAAGCCAAACAGTCATTGGTGGCCGAACTAAAGGCACCCAAATTAGATGTATTTTCTGATCCTGAGTCAGAACCAGGCAAAGGCAATGACAAAGGGAAGCAGATCGTTGATGTGGATCCCAGTGCCATTGTTGCCACCACCAAGATCCTGAGGGAGGACCAAGAGGATCCAGAGGAGGGGGAGCGCCTCTTCCATTCGCAAATGTGGGTGAAGGGTTCTCCACTGCAATTTCTTGTCGATAGCGAAAGCTAAAAGAATATCATTTCAGCAGAGGTCGTGAAGCGGCTCGGCCTACCGACCATAGAACACCTGCAACCATATACCATCAGGTGGCTTCACCCAGGGAGAGATATCTGCATCCGCCAACAATGCCGCCTTCCGTACAGCATCAAGCCATTCACGGATGAGGTATTATGTGATGTTGCTCCTCTTGATGTAGCTGATGTATTATTGGGCCAACCATACTTGTGGAGGCGACATGCTATGTATGAGTCTAGGCCTCATGCTGTTATTATTACTTTGGGAAATAACTTGTATAGGATACCGAAGGCAGTACCGCCTCCTATCATCTCTTTGACTACTGCAAAACAACGCAGTAAGATTGTTTCCCAAACTAGGAAATTCATTTTCCTTACAACTCGCTCACAGGGCAAAAAGAATATTGTGGCCACAACCTCGAAACAGGGCTCCCCTGCACAGCTACAGCAGATGGAAAAATTCATGGAGGAATACAAGGACATTTTCTCCTCACTCATAGAGGTTCCTCTACACTGTCAGGACAAGCACTCCATTGATTTGACCCCCAACGCACTGCCGCCTGATGTTGCCATACCTCCCGCAAATACACATACAGAATCCACACATGTACTGTCTGAAGCTGATAAAGAAACCAAATTTACTAAACGCATCCAGCATGTCTGCCCACAGGTCGATGATACCCAGTTCAACAGAATTTGCTTCATCTCAAGGAGGATCTCAACGCAATGGGGAACATTGCTTCCTAAGGAGGGAGGAATGATCCAGGTGGATATCGATGGCCACCCACCTAATCCATTTGGACCCACACCATCAATTCTTGCAGCTTTTCACATTCAACACCACTTACTATTTTTAGCAGGTTTTCGGGTCCTGCACTCCCGGAGCTGTTTTGGGGCCTTAATGATCCAAGTGGATATTGGTGGCCACCCACCTATTCCATTTGAACCCCCAACATCAGTTCGTTCAGTTTTTAAGTTGCAACACAACTTACTATTTATAGCAGTTTTTCGGGTCTTGAACTATCAAAGCCGTTTTGAGGCCCTAAACGACGATTTTTGGGAAAACGAGGAGCAACATGGGTCATAGATTGATGTTGCTCACTCAAAAGTTATAGTCCTCGGATAGATCTTTCTAATGAGCTATTGAGTGCATCAAACGGAGATTGGATGCCAAAGTTACGTCCCTGGGAAGTTGAAACACCAATTTACCCAAACGGGGCCCACAGTTTTGGCGCTTCATCTCCTAGAGTTAGGTTTTTGGACGTTTTAGTTTTTCCATTGTTTCTAAATAATAAATAGGCCCTCGAGCCTCACTGTAACACAGTTCAGAGGTCTATAGCCACCACATCTCTTCTCAAAGATTCGCTACCAGCACCCTAGCTATTTTATTTCCATTATGTCTGTAAGCACATTTCTATTATTTGATATTAATGAAATGACGCATTATTTCCATTGCATCTCTATGTTTATGGTTATTTCTGTATTCTGTTGCGTTCCTGCATAAATCCGGATCATTGTGTTCCTGCATAAATCCGGATCAGTAGTTTGGGTCAGATCAAGTTCTGCAATTTGGTGTAGTGAGCATGGAAGGTAGTGTAAGGCATGGATTGTATAAAATAGTAGAAGTGTATTTTCATTCCAAATATTTAAAGGATTCAGGATTTCCTAGGAGAGTACGTTTGTGCCACCATCACCACTAGAGAACCACAGACTGGCGAGGTCACGAGGAGTGGTTCTAGTTGTGATGGCTAGAGTCAACGATGTGGCTCATGTTGCACATTCAGCTGGTGACTCACGTGCGAGTGAAGATAAATAAATGGAAATATCACATGCTCAGTTTCGAGGTCAACTACAAGGGAGTCTCTGTTATGATTGATTCTCGGGCAAAGGGTACTACCCTTGATAGTGGCAGCGCAGATTCAAATTTGGAATGCAAGTTTAAGGTTAGGATTAAGGTATTCAGATGGTATTTGTAAATATTTCAAAAATACGGTTTTTTACTTTCAAATCTAACTGAGATCGTTGATCAACTAAATTTCCTCTCCACATTGATCTCACTGGCTTCGATTTTGATCTCGAAATCCAATACCAAGGATGATTTGGTGTACAACATCATAGACTCTACTACAGATTTTGGGTGCTTTCAGGTTATAAACCATGTTTATTTCATATGTTCGATGTGTATATTAGTCGTATCGTCCAGTGCCTAAGTTAACAACAAATCATATTTTCTACAACTCGCCTTCCTTTGTAGAAGAAGTATGACTCATATATCTTGGCCATGTATATGAATTTCTTTATAGATCTCACTAAATGGACTTCTGTGGTCAAGCTTTGGAAATTATTGAAAGTTTGACAGAAAATAGTGTGATATTCTTGTTCTTGATTTGTCTTTGATAGGGGATTATTTTGTTACCCTTGGTCACATAATGAAGGGAAACAACTCTGGAGCAAGGTGGGCTTGATGTTGGCGAAACTAGCAGATAAAGTTTATCCATGTCACATAAAGTTGATCCATCTCAGCTAGTTTATTTTCAATTATTTTGTTCAAACGAATCAGAGAGATGTTAGTAACTGAGTTGCAAGTTATGTTTAAGAAACCATGTATAATTTAGCACCTAGTTTGAATGATAAAATTGGTACTTCAGATAAAGCTAGGAATGTTCTTCAGAATTATGAACGAGATAATGAAGGGAAGAGATAGAATTTGTGGAATTGCAGCATAATAGTGCAAGTTGTGTAAGAAGCTAGAGCATGCTAAATTGGATTTTTTGAATGGCTATTGTGCTAGTGTCTTTTGAATTCAAATTTGATTTCAGTGTTAAAATATAGTCATGTCATTAATTTAAATTTGGTTGAAAATTTTCATGTTGTATTGTTGTGACATTTAGTCTGGCCAACTATTGTCACATGCATGAGTTTCTGTTGGAATTGGTCATTCTAACAAGACAAAACATTTATTTGCAAGATTTATTTACCACGAGATATGATAAAGACATGGCAGTGAAGATGACATTAGACGATAGTGGTTGGAGGAAGGATGATGGATAACCAAGTTTGTTTGAATTTGTAGAATAGACACATGACCGTGATAAAGTATGAGTCACACATTGTAATTATAGAAAATCTACATGTGATATATTTCTTTGTAATGGTCCTTTTTGGTCCTTGAAATGTTTTGTGTACCTAGTATCTTCTTAAGCTTGGAGTATATTAAAAGGGCATATGGTTGTAAGACCGAGAGAGGCATGCATACCCCTTTGTTATGTGTTCCCTAGTGACATCAAGTTGTGGAGTCAACCACTCGGTAGGTATCAGGGTAGCAAGTGTATTCGTATCTAAGATTGATATGCAATCGGAGAATTGAGTCTTCAATTAAGGGGGGAATTGTGAGATGGAATAATATCAAAGTGTGAAGGACCAATTCAAAGAGAGTTCATTAAGAAGTTGGATGAACCATGTATGTGAAGGACTTCCTACTAGACCAGTGGTTGCAATGGTTAGGTACCCATGCATTCCAGTGGATGGTTGTTCCTTTATATGGACGTTGATAATTTGATGATGTCTACATGAAAAAGGTACAAGGTGTAATTTCCAGATTGGACTAGATGTAGATCTTGTTGATTGAGATTGAGACAATTAGTCATTAAGGGGGCGACTTGGAAAATATAATTCCAAGGGTCTTAGTTGTGATGTTTTTTATGTATAGGAGTTTGTTCCTAGTATTTGGGATTTTTTTGAGGTCTAGTTGGTTGAGAGACTCTCTCCAATTAGTTAGCTTCCTAGATTCATGTGTGGTTGAGATATTCACTCAACCAAGAGATTGTATGTCCAAGATAGATTAGCTATCTCGAAACATAGTTTCTTGTATTTATATTGTATTATTATTTGATGTGAATAATAGAATTTTTGTCTGCCTTATGCAAATATAACTCATCATAAGATAAAAAATGACATGATCATCATTTCTAATAACAACACCACTTAAAAAAAGCATTGGTATCCATTTAACCCGTAAGACATGTTTGTTTTGTTTTTTTTTTATGTTTTTAAATTTAATCTTTTTCTATTTTCCAAAAGTGACAAAACAATCAAATCTAATGAACTGGAACTTTTGTTTAACGAGATGATAATAAAAATATAATTGTCAACACCGTTTTGAAGTTTTGTTTAAGTAGATTCCAATAAAAATAGAATTTGCGGAACCATTTTCAATCATCATTATAGTACAGAATTTGCTGAAAAGACAAGCTAAGCCATGGAAGAATGGCAACACTTATTGAATGGGAGAGGTGCGAGGTCAGGTAGCAGGACTTGAGAAAATAACAACATCACATCAATTAAATGAGTTGTGAAAGAGATCAGAAGTGAGGGACCATGAATTTTCGCAAAGAAAACAAAAGAACTTGCCACCAACATTAACGATATGAGTATGATTATCCTATTGCGTCGGAGAGCCCAAGGCTAAATAAAGTGGATGATAAGTCCTCTATGCCAACGAATAAAATTTAATTTTTTTATATATATTTTTTTTCTTAATAAAATTACGAACAACTATTTACATAAAAGAAAACCATAATATCATGGGCTAATACCATGGTTTATTAATATCATAGGACATCTAGACTTTTGATTATCATGTTATGGATCTAAGCTTTTAATTATTATGTTACAATACCATGGACCAATACCATCGATATCAATACCACATGCCCAAAACCAAACTTATTTCACAATCAAAATATTTTATAAATATTTTAATTTAATTTAATTTTATGACATATTTTAATTAAATCTAAAAACAAAAAAGGTTATAATTACTTTTGAGATATATCTAAACCCTCCATACCTCCATCTTCATGACTATTAAAATTATTCTCATAGAGATTAAATGGAGGTTTTAATCAAATTAAAAATTCGAATACTTGTTTATATACATATGTGAAATTTTTATAATACAAATAATATTATAAAGCAAGGATCCAAGCAAGGAGACAAAGAAAAGTGACTAACACTCATAGAGGAAAGATAGTGCATGATTATTTTAAGCTTTTTATTTTCTTTGACATGATTGATCCAAAATATAGGTAACCAATTATGTTTTTCCTTTTTTTAGATACTTTCATAGATACAGTACAATGGAATCAAATTTAAGAGAGATGGGGGGGGAGGAGAGATGGGGGGAGAGATATGGATTTGGAGGGGGGGAAGAGAGAGGGAAGAACAAAGACATTGAGAGATAAAGGTGGAGAGAGAGAGGGAGTAACAAGGGAGATATGAAGACAAAATTAGGGAGAGAGGAGATTAGGGAAGAGAGAGAAAATGAGAGGATAGAGATAGGGAAAGAAGGGGAAGAGAGAGAGAGATATATATGGAGGGGGAGAGAGAGAAGGGGAGAGGGAGGTAGATAGTGACAGAGTTGGAGGGTGTAGAGAGAGAGTGTGTGATGGGGGGAGAGAAGAGGGAGGTGGGAGAGAGAGAGAGAGAGAGAGAGAGAGAGAGAGAGAGAGTTGGATGGGGTGAGAGAGGGAGGGAAGAAGAAAGACATAGAGAGAAGGGTGGAGAGGGAGAGGGAGTCACAAGGGAGAGATAAAGGGACATATAATGTAATATAAATATAAATAGGGGAGATATATAATATAAGCCAACCTAGATCTATCTTAACCTCGAATCTATCAAGCGTGGAGAGAGATCAAATCTCTCGAGGTGCATTAAGGGAATTTAGAGGTCTAAAATGGGCCTCCTAAGGAAATTATAAAATAATAGAGGAGCTAATAAAATAATATTATATTACATCATCAAAATTTAGAAAGAAAAAAAAAGAAAACACTATTTTTTCAACTCGTATTTTCAACTTATCTCCATATGGGTTTACTCAAATTTCAAGTGGAAACACTCATTGAATGCATAATTTTATTCCTCAGCCAAAGAATACCCATGTTGCATACTTTTGATGGACACTACTACATGAAAAATGAGAAATATATGAAAAATGTGATTGCAATCACGTTTTTTCGTGTATTTCTCATTTTTGTGTAGCAGAGTCCATCAAAAGTATGCAACATATGTACTCCTTGGATGAGGATTTAAATTTTGCATCCAACGAGTACTCTCGCTCAAAATTTGCGTAAAACTTAGTGAGATAAGTTGAAAATATAAGTTGAAAAAATAGTTTTATTATTTTATTATTTTTATTATTTTTATTTTTTACTCCAAAAATGGTGAATCATCTTCCATGGTTGACATCATCATCTTGAATCCTATTGGTTCTAATAAAGTTTATTTTGGTTGTACATTTTTCTTAGGAGACCCATTTTAGACCTCAAATTTTACCTAATTTGAAAAACTCTTTTTTTAGTGCAAAACTTGAGTAACGGTTTAAACTTCGAGAGATTTGATCCCTATGGGAGTTTGATAGATGTGAGGTTAAGATGGATCTAGATTGGTGATATATACATTAATTTTTTAAATGATATGTAATATATACACAATTGACATTAAAATGTTTTACATAACATGTACATCTAGACATTTTATGATACAAATTAAAATGGTTTTTTATTATTAACATATTTTTAAGTATATGTCAATATTAATTCTTATTAAAATATTTTATCAATAGCCAAAGTATAAGATTTAAACATTTTAATCTCACTTTTTTTTTTTTTCCTTATAATTACTTTGCAACATATTCAAATTTGTTTTTATTATAACTGACATTATTTTTCTATTTAGAACATAATTTTTAACTTTTATTTTTATTTTAAAAGGAACAGATGGATGGAGGGACAAACTTACACATCCCCTCATACTAAGCTGTAGAATGAGCGTCTCAGCTTAATCATGATTTTTTTTTTTTTTTTTTAATGGTTAAAATGTTTATTTGGTCTTATATAGTCTATATAACATTCAAAAATACAATAAATTGTATTTTACACTCTAAAAAATTTAGATTTGAGAAATTTAATCATTTTCAGTGCATATTACATCGATACTTAATATATATCCATAATGATTAATACCCCGAACTGAAAAACTAGATACACCTTTGGTCATAACAAACAACCAACACAATAAATCTGCCAATAACTCGGTTATGGAAATTATCATGTTTCAAGAATCATATAAAAATGTTAGCCACATGTTGGGCCATGAGAATGAGAATCTTGTCCACAACATTCCATTTGCTTTAATAATGTTGATTTTAACGATGTATAAAAACTTAGATTCATACATTATTGTTAAATGAAAATTATCAAGTAACACAATAAACTTCACATATTTATACAACATCCCATACAACCATCAACTCTTTCCATTGGAAATTCACGATTTCAGTAGCACGAGAATCACATGTAAGATATAAGTACTACAATATATTTTCTACTTCATGGTTTCAATAGCGTTTGAGGGAGAGGTCAAGAAAGTTTGTTTTCATCAAAGTTTTATTTTTTCAGTAATGGAATATGCCAATTTATTTTTGAAAGTTATATTTATGTTGTATTGAATTTAATTATTAAATTAAATTAAATTGATTGGTTTATTTACAAATTAGTATATAAATATATAAATTATTGAAATTATATTCACTAATATGATTAGGTTAGCAATAACTATTACTAAAGTTACCAAAATTTATCTAGAAATAAATTTGACTTCAAAATTCAAAACTTTCCACTTTTATATATATAACGAATATCATAATTCAAGACTTTTCACTTTTATATATATAACAAATATTGTTTTTGTTTACATTTTTAATATAACATTTTATTATAATATATACCTCAAAGTAACTTTCAACAATATCAAAATTATATATGTAATTTTTATAATTTAAATAAAAGTATAATTCTTTAATAAAATAATAATAATAATTTAAAAAATAATTATTAATTTAAAAAACAATTATTAGTTTATTAACTTACTTGAAAAAAATAATCATTCAATAAATAAACAAGTAAATAATTAAAAAGTCAAATTTCCAAGATATAATATTAGCACAAGCGCGTGAATTTCTAATGCGGCGGTCTTTACTACCCCGACAAAGAAAGAGAGGAACGAGATCCAACGGTCAAGCACCTATTGAAATATAATATAAATGAGCTTTCAACTTAACGTCGGGGATCGCCTAATCACGGTTAAACAGAACCAACGGCCATGCAGTTAAATTTTCAACCATCTAATTGGTCATAGTCATAGTGTCGTGGCCATGATTTTCAATGCAAATTTTCAGGCTGGTTAGACTATGGCATAATTTAAAAATTTTAATAATATAAAAAAATTAAAAAATAATAATTATTAAAATATATTTATTTTTGTTAGATTAAAAGTTTTTATTATTCAATAAAAATTACTTATTATGTAATTTTATTATCTAATTCTTTATATGTTTTTGATTTGCCACTTGAAAAACCAAACCAAAAATAAAACAAGAGAAATTTAAACTCAAAAGCACATATGAATACCAAAAATTTTCAAAAAAAATTATAGAACCAAGGACGTACCATGAATACCAAAAATTTAAAAAGAAAATATAGAACCAAGGCTTATCAACTATAAAAACCATCTTAATCATTAAATAAAAATAAGCTACTAATATGCTTAGACATACTAAAATAATAAACATATGAAAGAAAAACAAACATTCAAATAAGCAGAAAGAAGTGGAAACATTCACCTAGGTAGGAAATGAGTCAATTGGACTATCTAGAGGAGTCGATCCCTTCCCATAGCTTTAAAATGGAGCTCATAATCACTAGGATTTTCATATTTCGGTTCAAAAGAAATCTTTTTATGAGCGGTTTTAGTTGTCAATAAATTTTATAGTGTATAAAAAATATATATATTTTTAATGTTAACGAAGTTAAAAATAGTTTATAACATAGATTATTTTTTCATCTGACTATTTCTGTGGAATTTTACAATAGTCGCTCCCAATTTCTGGACAAACTCTTCCCTAAATACATATATTGATTTAGATGTAATTTGTATACCCTATATCAAGCAGCCACCACCGCGATAACGTCCAATTCAGAATGGAAATCACGCCGCATGATGATTTCCTCATTTCCTTCACGTAGTTCTGGTTGAATCGTAACTAGAGTTTGCATGTGAAAGAGCTATGCTAAGGATTGTGCTCAGAACCTTGCACGACAACCCCGGGACGAACTGTGTTCACCAACACCTTGACGAGATCTAGCTCGTTGACAAGTCATGATTATTGTCCACATGCACGACGTAGAGGGCAACATGATCCAAACTACTGAAGACTCTTGATACCTCTAGCGACTATAGTTGACTGAATTGGTCCCCTTGGACATAAGCGCTGGTTATAATGGGCAAATCTCACAATGATGGTCTTGTATTTCAATAACCCTGTCCCTGACATATTTAGAAACCTGCAATTCCATGGCAATCTCCAAATTATAGGGATGAACAGAAGTCCATCCTTGTATATCCCAAAGAAGGAAGGCCCTATCCCTGCTGATCAGTCAGGGGTGAAGGCATCAGTTGGTCAGGGTGGGTGGAAGTCTGAGCAGAATTATAGGCTCTTGGCATTGCCTGGAGTTGCAAAGGAAGAAAAAGAAACAAAGAGAATCATATAATTTGGGTGCAGAGAAAAGAGGGAAACACACTATTGGGCTGCAGAGAAAGAAGTGAAGAAAATGACAGTCATTGTGTGCATTTGTGTGTTGTTTTTATTGTCATTTTATCAGAATGGGGTTTCAACTTCAGAGGATAGCTACCTTATAGACTGTGGATCAAAAAGTAACACCACAGTGGGGGGAAGGATCTTCACTGCAGATACCCCCTCTTCATATATGTCAATTGCCACCAATGAAGACATCTTTGCTAACGCAACAAATTCCAATCTACAGGTCCCTTCTGGTATCTATTTGACAGCTAGAGTATTTACTCAGAAGTCATCCTATACCTTCAGTATTGGGCAGCAGGGCAGACACTGGGTACGTTTACATTTCTTTCCATTCTCTTATCAAAAGTACAATCTTACAAGTGCCATATTTTCAATAGCCACCCAAGATTTTGGTCTATTGTACAATTTCCAAATTCAGAATAGTTCATTTGTGATGAAGGAATATCTCATCAAGGTAACTGAACAAACATTGGTCCTGACCTTTATTCCCTCCAATAATTCCTTTGCGTTTGTCAATGCCATCGAAGTTGTTTCTGTGCTGGACACTTTTGTTTCAGACACAGCTCAAGCTGTGCCCCTGCCTAATACTTACAGTGGTCTATCTGAGCATGCTTTTGAAACAATTTACATACTTAATATGGGAGGACCCTTGATTACCCCTGACAATGACACCCTTGGGAGATTTTGGGATCCTGATACAAGCTTCTTAACTTCAATATCGCTTGCCCAAAATTTCAGCATCTCTGCCAACAATATTGTGTACCAAGGACTAGTTACTAGTGAAACCGCTCCCAATATTGTATATGCTACTGCTGAGGAGATGGCTGTAGCCAATGTCACAAACCCAAATTTCAACATTTCTTGGTTGTTTACTGTGGATCCAGATTACCAATACTTCATTCGAATGCATTTCTGTGATATTGTGAGCATTGCATTGAACGAGTTATACTTCAATGTATATATTAACAATGATAATGTGATCAGTAATTTTGATATATCAGCTGCAACACAAAATACCTTGGCAGCAGCTTATTACAGAGATTTTGTAGTACTTAATACACCTACTGGATCGAAAAATCTTGCTGTCAAAGTAGGACCTGCAATAAATATGGTAAATGTTCACCCCAACGCCATATTAAATGGGCTGGAGATTATGAAGATGAGCAACTCTAACAGAAGTCTGGATAGATCTTTCTCACCGAACAGTTCTATCAGATCAAAAAGGAATAGCAAAGTTGGTCTAATAGTTGGATCCATTGGAGGATTTTTTGTTGCTCTTGGACTGTTAATGGTGATCTACTTCTTCTGTTGTCGTAGATCTCAAAAATTATCTACTAAACCCCGGTTGCCTCTTCCACTACATGGAGGGCATTCTGAAACTAAAGAACGCAAGGGAAGCAAAGTATCTGCTGGGAGTCCTGCTTCTCCCAGTCCTTCAAATCAAGGATGGCACTTCACATTTGCAGAGATAGAAGAAGCTACCCAAAACTTTGATGAGAGTTTGGTTCTGGGTGTAGGTGGGTTTGGTAAAGTGTTCACAGGGATGCTTGCAGATGGAACCAAAGTGGCTGTAAAACGGGGAAATCGAAGCTCTGAACAAGGAATGGCAGAATTTCGGACTGAAATTGAAATGTTGTCTAAGCTTCGACACCGTCATCTGGTTTCTCTTATTGGCTATTGTGAGGAGCATTCTGAGATGATTTTGGTTTATGAGTACTTGGCCAATGGAACTCTTAGGAACCATTTGTATGGATCAGATCTTCCTCCTATGTCATGGAAGCAAAGGCTTGATATATGCATAGGGGCTGCTAGGGGTCTCCATTACCTTCACAGAGGAGCAGAGCAGGGAATCATTCACCGTGATGTAAAGACAACCAACATTTTGTTGGATGAGAATTTCGTGGCCAAGGTGGCAGACTTTGGGATTTCAAAGACTGGACCTGCTCTGGATCAAACCCATGTGAGTACTGCTGTAAAAGGTAGCTTTGGGTATATTGACCCTGAGTACTTTAGAAGGCAGCAATTGACAGAAAAATCTGATGTCTATTCCTTTGGAGTAGTGCTAATGGAGGTACTATGTGCAAGGCCAGTCATTGATCCTTCTCTTCCCAGAGATAAAATCAATATAGCAGAGTGGGCACTGCATTGGCATAGTAGAGGCATGCTTGACCAAATTATTGATAGGCATCTTGTTGATAGCATCAACCTTAACTCACTGAGAATGTTCGGAGAGACGGCTGCAAAGTGTTTGGCTGAGCAGGGTATTGACAGGCCCACCATGGGTGATGTGCTGTGGAACTTAGAATATGCCCTTCAACTTCAGGAAACTGCGATGCTGGATGATCCAGATGAAAATAGTGCTGGATGATCCAAATTAAAATAGTGCTAATCGCCTTTCAGAGATTCCATTACGCTTTTATCATGAAGAGCATTTCAGTAGTAGCACTATAGAGAGCGATAATGTTGTTGCAGGTGAAGAAGGTTCGGAAGGTGCAACTGCAAGTATAGTATTTTCACGATTAGTTAATCCTTAGGGAAGATGATTACAGAAATTTGGTGTGTGGAGATTCATTTACCAACTTATGTGAGTTGGCCACTGTTCCGCAAAACAGGAATGGCACTCAGAAATCCTTAAAGCTACATTGGTCCTCAAACTCAAATCTTCAGTTCTGCCTTTAATGGTACTTGCTGTCTACCTTGCTGCCATGCTAGCAGAGCCCATATGGATGGATTTTCTCGCATTTCCTTATCTTTTTTTGAAGTTTCAAATTCTACCTTGTCAATATGGTACTATTCGGTGGTATTTCCTGTGTATTGAACCGTTTGGCATTTTCACTTATTAGAAGCTTTCTTTGACTTAAATGAATAGTTTCTATCGAATTCTACCTTGTTCTCGGATAGTTGTATCAATTATTGAAAAAAGAGAAATTCAATTTTATAGAGGTTTTTTCCAATTTATATATAGTTTTTTTTCATGGACATGACATCTTAGATCTATTTCAACTCTACTTCTCATCTTATATATTTGAAAAAATTTATCGAGGTTTTTTCCAATTTATATATAATATTTTTCCCTGAGCATATCAGCTTAGATCTATTTGAATTTTTTTGATATTTAAATTTTGAAATTAAAATAGATTTAAGCTCAATGAAATCGTATCTTAAAAAACCATATTCATATAATTTTAATTTTCTACTATTTCTAACTACTATATTTCTGCATCACTAAAAATACTAAAAATTCAATATGACAAGACGAGAGATTATTAGAATCTGTAGTGGGTAAAGGAAAAAACTCCTAATTTACTTGTGTCATCTATTTCAGTGTGAATATGTTTCATTCAACATAGTCATAATATTGTTTATAAGCCCCTTTATGTGTTATTGAAAGTTTTATTGTATGACCAGCTCGATAATCAATGAATACAATCTAACTAATAACAAAACAACACAGGAAGTGAGTGAGTTCGCGTTTCAGTTAGGAGAGCCGCGATGCTGCCGCCCACGGTCTGACCAGAAAATTTAGTTTGTTTAAAACCGAATTCAACTATCTGATGTAAAATAACGAAGCTTCAAGCGTGGAGCGCTATAGGAGGGCTTAATTGGGAATTTGTGAAGTTTTTATTGGATTTTTGGTTGGAAAGTAGTCAAAATATTTGTGGTCAAATTTTAATTTGTATTATGGATTTTATCACTTTCAAAAATTTTAAATAGAAAAATTCTAAATATCTATTGTAAAGAGTCCATTATTAAACTTTATAATTTTAATAAATCTTTTTAAATTTAAACCAATTAAATTAATAAAAAAAACTGTAAAAAAATCACACTTAAAATTACTCAATCTTTATACATTATAATATCAGAAATAACATGTCCATCATCTCATTGTCTCAAACCGCAATGATCACACCGCTA
The DNA here is from genome assembly GCA_034641835.2 of Pinus albicaulis. NCBI lineage: Eukaryota > Viridiplantae > Streptophyta > Pinopsida > Pinales > Pinaceae > Pinus > Pinus albicaulis. Next base: position 474,192,117 of record CM076569.1, read on the forward strand.
TTAAAAATTATTGGTATCCAGTTAAGCTGTCAGCGTCACTTAATTGACTGAAAGAGGTCAGTGGTCGGTGCAAGGCTATATTGTAGAGGCGTAGCAATATCCGAAACGACTTCCGTCATTCAAATAAAAGAGGTTGAAATTTTGTAAGACTATGTGTTTTTATGGTATTTTTATTTTGATGGTAGATATTGGGTATATTAAAAAAAAAAAAAAATCAAATTTTGAAATATTTATAAAATTTGTGGTTGAATTAAATTTAGTAATTATGATCAAAGTTTTTTTTTAATAAGTAGGTTGGATTCAAAATTCAAAACTTTCTAATATATATATATATATAATTTTTATTTTAATATTTTATTATAATATATATTTTTAAATTACTTTAAAAAAAAATTAAAATTATTAAAAAATTTATAAATCAAATAAAATTATAATTTTTAATAAAATAATAATAATAATAATAATTAGTTGAGAATGAGGATGGGTATTGTTAGCGAGGTGACCCAGGATCAAATTTTAATTGAATGGTTGTGCCTTGTGCTTGGGTGAAGAGGCATGCTAAAAATTCTAGTGAGCTTAGTGCTGGTTTAGCCAAAACAAGATATGATTCTTTAGTGACTTTGACAAATTAGATGCTCCTGAATTGCTATTTCTCAAATCACATATCAAACCTAAAAAATCACAAAAACACTTGACAAATAATGATAATATTTAAAACAATCTTAAATTAAATAATAATAATAATAATAATAATAATTAATTTATTATCTTACTTGAAAAAAGATATATATAATCAATTCATAAATAAACTAATAAATAATTAAAAAAGCGAGGATGGCGAACCCTGCAGGAATCAATACAGTTAGTTGGTGAAACGCTGATTAATACTGGGAAGATAATACCGTTAACAACGGTATTCCAACAACTACCCAAAAATTCCTAATGAAGGTACTCTCCTGGAATATCAAAGGTCTTAATAGTAAGGGCAAGCAACGATATTTGAAGGACAGATTGAAGGTCGAGAAACCTCAGGTTATGTTAATACAGGAAACAAAAGTTTCTGGGCAGAAGCTTCAGTCCATAATTCAATCTTTCAAAATGCAATATGAGGTTATGGCTATTGATTCCGTGGGTACATCGGGGGGAATAGCTATACTCTGGAATGTTGCTGAAATCAGTGCAGAGGGATGGATCTGCCTCCCTAGAATTTTAACAGCTACTTTCCGACAGATTGGCTCTGAGGAAAGGATCATCATCTCGGCCGTCTATGGACCTCCAATTCCAGGAGAGCGAGCAGAGTTTTTGCAGAGTATACAAAGGTTGAGTACAATGCATAATGAAAATTATTGGCTTTTGGGTGGGGATTTTAATATGATTCTGAATCTCTCTGAAAAAAAGAGAGGGCTTAGAAGGGAGGATCTGGAAATGGCAATCTTTAGAGAATTATTAACTGATTTGCGCTTAGTAGATATCCCCACAGTTAATGGAAATTTCACTTGGAATAACAGAAGGGGAGAACGGTCTCAGGTTGCCTCTCGGTTGGATCGTTTTCTAGCTTCTGAAGCTCTGGTGAGTTTAGACATTTATTATGAAGCCGCCATTCTTCCTACCCTGGGATCAGATCACTAGCTGGTCAGATTGGAGATTGACGTCAAGGCAAGCATTCACAATCGACCTTTCAGGTTTGAACTCTTTTGGTTACGAGATCTTGGGTTTATGGAAAAGGTTAAAAATTGGTGGAATTCAAATTCAGTTAGGGGTCGAAATAAGATGCATTCGTTCCAGCTTCGCTTAAAGCATTTAAAGGAGGAAATCAAACGATGGAGTTGTCTCGAATTTGGTAACATCCATCATGATCAAATCTGACTAAATGAAAAAATGAAGGAGATTCAACAGCAAATTATCCTCCATGGTCGTACAGCTGAGTTAGCTCTGGAGGAAGGCCATACTCTTAGTCAACAAGAAGAGAGACGTAAGTAAGAGGAGATTTTGTGGAAACAGAAATATCGAGTTAATTGGCTCAAAGAAGGTGACCGAAATACCAACTTTTTTCACAAAGCTATGTTACAGCGACGCCAGCATAACAGAATATTTTCTTTAAAAGCAACAAATGGGGAATGTTTAATTAAACATGAAGATATGGAGAGGGAGTTGGTTACTCATTTTAAAGAACTTCTTACTGAACCACTTCCTAATCGCCAGGCATCTATTGAGAAAATAACTGCTCACATTCCCAGAGTGATTACTCGAGATCAGAACCTTGCTTTGCTACGGGTAATTACTTTACAGGAGGTTGAAGAGGTGGTCTTGAATTTGTCGAAGAATAAAGCCCCGGGGCTAGATGGTTTTACAAGTGAATTTTTTAAGGCAGCCTGGCCATTCCTAGGTCTGGACATCTTAGAGGTTGTTGAAGAGTCCCGAAGGACTAAGATGGTATATCCAGCTTTGAATGCCACTTTCCTTACCCTTATCCCCAAGCAGCAAAATGCAGATACTCCAGTTGGCTTTAGGCCGATTGCTCTTTGCAATGTCATCTATAAAATTCTTTCTACTATTATGGTCAATCGCTTAAAACCTTTGTTGCCCACTCTGATTTCTCTGGAACAGACTAGTTTTGTCAAAGGTAGACAAATATTGGATGGAATAGTGGTCGCCCAGGAAGTAATTCATTCACTAAAAAAAGATAAGCAGAAAGGCTTGTTAATCAAGTTAGACTTGTCTAAAGCGTATGACCGAATTAGTAGGCAGTACCTGATAGAGGTAATGTGAGCCTTTGGGTTTGATGATAGATGGCTTCAATGGTTGCGTTCATTCATTTCCTCCCCGCATTTCTCAATCCTACTGAATGGTAGCCCTTCTATTCCATTTAATAGCGCTTGTGGCCTCTGTCAAGGTGACCCTCTATCCCCATTTCTTTTTATTATAGCTGCAGAAGGATTAGGTAGACTCATTAAAGCTCATCTCGCCGAAGGGAAGTTGCAAGGCTTAAAATTGTGGGGACCTCACCTTCGTTGATTCACCAACAATTTGTTGATGATATATTGTTGTTCTGTATGGCGTCACTGAAAGAATGCAAAGCCATCCTCAAAATTTTAGAAGTCTTCATGGCCGCTTCAGGGACTCAGATCAATAATGACAAGTCTAATGTCTACTTCTTTAACTGTACTCTTGCGACGCAAAACTTTCTTGCAAGGAATTTAGGGTTCCAACGGAGTTCTTTCCCTATGAAATACCTTGGTATGTTTCTAAATCCCGGTCCAATTCGAATTGCAGTTTGGTAGGATATCCTTATACGAGTGGAAAAAAGGATACAGAATTGGGCTTTCAGAGTCCTTAATGCACTAGGGCGTCTTATATTATTAAAATTTGTGCTTCAAGCTTTACCACTCTATCAGCTGTCTGGAAGAGCTTGCCCGAAAGGGATTTGTTCTCAATTGGTGTGCATGTTCAAAAAAAATTTATGGCAGGGTGCCCAAGTTAACCGGAAATGGGCTCTTCTCTCCTAGGATAAGTTACTTACACCGAAGGCTGCAGGTGGATTAGGCCTCCGTGATCCACTAATCTTGAATAATGTGTTGGGAGCTAAACTATGGTGGTGCTAGCTCCAAGGAGGCCCGGATCTTTGGAAGAATATTTGGATTTCAAAATATGACATGCCACTCACAGTCTCTGGTCGATTGAAGGTAGACATGGTCCCAGGAGGCTCATCAATTTGGAATTTGGCAGCAATGAACTGCTATTTAATTCGTTCTCACAATTTTTGGGAAGTTAGGGAAGGATGTACAACTCTTTTTTGGGAAGACTCTTGGCAACAGAGGGAGAAACTGTTTAGTCGATTTGACTTGGGTGAAATTTTTCTATACACGAATACACCAAATCATAGGCTCCTACAACACTACTGGTGTCATAATCATAATGATTTGTGGCAGAAATGGAAAGACAAAACATATTGGCCGGCAGCTCCTGACACGCAACAATGGGAAAATCTTGCCAAGGAACTCAAAACCAGAAAACTCAGACAAGTTTCTGGTCCTGATATCCTCAGATGGGGATATTTGACAAAAGGGCTGTTTACAATTAAAGAAGGATATTATATTCAATCTCAACAAGCTTAGTATAATGTCTGACCCTCCTGGAAAAAATCTAGGTATTGAAACATTGGCCTACAGTGGAATATTTCTTATGGCTGGTAAGCCATCGAAGGATCTTGACATGGGAGAATCTACAGAAACGTGGAATGTTAGGCCCCTCTCACTGCCCCTTTTGTCAAGATGAGATTTAAACGACAAAACATATTCTCAACTCTTGCCCAATGGTGCAGCCGCTTTGGAGGAACTTGGAACAACTGTTTCGGCAAACAGACAAAAAAAATGAAAGCATTACGGAAACCATCCGCAGTTGGCGACAAGGAGGGTTTCATTGCCAAGTGATTAATAGAGCATGGACTCTCTCATTCAGATTCCTTCTTTGGAATATTTGGAAAGAAAGGAATCATAGGGTTTTCCAAGAAGCCGCACAACCAATGCATCACATTTGGCAGCATTCCATAGACAATATTCGTGAAACTACCCTAGTAGAAAGCTGGTCAGAGGAAGATTGGCAGACAGTGGGTTTTGAATCTCAAATATTAGATTACTTAAATCTTAAACCGCAGATGCTTTACAAAAGTTTATGGAAGTACAGACCACCCATCCAGTCTATTGAGGAAAACTGGATGCCTCCTCAACAAGGCTTTCTTAAACTTAATTATGATGGGGCATCGAAAGGTAATCCGGGGCAAGCTGGTTCAGGAGGGATTTTTCGTAACTCTCAGGGGGAAGTCTACCGGTTTTATGCCTCGGACTTGGGCCATGCCACAAATAATGAAGCGGAACTTATGGCGGTCAAACAAGGTATTCTTATTGCAATCAAAGAAAATTATCAGTGACTCATTGTTGAGGGAGATTCTGCAATGGTCACAGGAGTTCTCCGAAAGCTGCAGCAAGGCACACCCTGGGAGAAAATATCTCAAAGTTGGCGAACAACTGCTGTCATTCAAGAAGTGAGCCTGCTGTTGAAACAAATTCAATGTTTGCTCCCAACCCATATTCGACGAAAAGGTAATGCAACGACGGATTATTTGGCTAATTGGGGCTGTAAACATCTTGAGCACTCCATAGATGCTCGTCCCATTGATGCCATCTGGGATGTGGAACTCCATTCTCTCCAACTGATTGTGCGTAAGGATCTCCAAGACTCGGCACAACACCAACCCCTTGATCGGGGTGTACATTTGTCAGGGATATCATAAATGGTGATAGCTGGCGTTTGTTCGTCCCTCTTGCAATTAAGGTTCATAATGGTGCACCGTCATTTCAGCTCAAGGCAGTGTGCGAGTGATCAGCCTTTAATGATTTTGCAGTTTGGCCAGCCTGTTCTGTCAGACTGCCGAAGGAATGTTTCTGATATGGTAAGTGGGTTGCCTCCCTCCCTTCATTCGTTCATGCATTGCCTCTTGCATGCAAGCATTTGGGGGCAGCACAGGAGGAAGCTGGGAGCCATTCAATCTGTCAGCCAATCAATTTTGTGGGGGTATGTATATGTCTTTTTACTCGCACTCATGGTTGCAGTTGCTACAGTTTTGTTCTAGTTGATGTATACTATGGTAGTTTCGTTTCTTTTAATGGTCGTTAGCTTTGTTACTCCCATGTTGAAGTCTCTTAAACTTTGCTTCCGTGACCCCTGTAACTTGTTAGCCAGCCCATTTCTTAATGATGTAATGTCGGTTAGTTCATGGACCAGATTAATGTCAACCTTTTCAGGCACCTTGCAGTTGTGGGGCTCACGGCATCGGGGGGTAGGCTTAGCTGCTGCTTACAGCGGAAGCTGCTGGGTTAGTGATTGTAGGTGGTGCCTTCTGCATGATCAACGAGACAATTTGTGAAGGTTCTACTTTGGGTCTTTTCTGTCTTTTCTCTGTTGGGGTTTTCATTGGCTGATGTTTCATATGTTTCATGCTCCCTTTACGTGCTCTGTCATTAGCCTTGTTCTTGCTTATTCCGTGTGCTCGAAAACTTTCTTTAGCATGCAGTCAATTTTGTTATATTTCTTCCGGCCCATCTTAGATCAGGGTTTTCACTTTCGGAATTGGGTTCTGGGGTTCGCGGTCCTCTGTTCTTCGGGCAGACATACTGTCTCTATTCATTGGCTTCGGAATTGGGTTCTGTGGTTAGTTTTCCCATGTTCGCCGGGTAGACACACCATCTTTTTTCATTGGGTGGCCACCGGGTGTTTATATGCTGTTACTCATTCCCTCATCATTTTCTCCTGCCTGTTTGTGTTGCTGAATAGGCTTCTATCCACCATGGGGAAGCGTCGTTCTTATTCTCAGTCAGATAAAGGCAAACATCAGGCCCAGTCTGCGCCTGCTCCTCAGAAGCGCAGTCGGAAATCAAATCAAGAGATTCTTGAGACCCTTGCTGCAAACTATGTTATGGGTAATTCATCCACTGTTCGCCAGGAAATCCGTGGTTGGGAACGGGACATTCAGACTGACCCTGAAGATAATGAAGCGGAAGCTGAGATCCTGGACTTCATAACTGACCCTGGAAATACCCGGGGTCGTCTCACTTTATTCCAGCAGACTATCCATACGTACTGGATAGTCAAGTGCCTTATAGCAAAGGCTATACAACGTTTCCCTTCTGTCCAAGCTAAGACAAAATCAACAAATATTGAACTTCGCCTTCTGGACCTGCTTCAAGACATGCAAAACCAGCTGCAACATATCAAGGTCACTCAGTATCAGGAAACTGATCACATTAGCAGATTGGATGATCGGGTAGGTCGTATGGAGAAGCAACTCCAGCAGCTACAACAAGTTGATATGCCTGGGTCCACAGTGAAAGACCGAACTCTAGTTTCTTCATCTGATGGCTAGTTGTTTTCTTTATCATGCTTTTTGATGCAATTATCGGTCTTGTATGAACTTCTTTTATTTCATCAGTATGTTGATATTTTTGTAATAGGGCAGATAGCTCATGCGGCTTATAGACGGATGAAACAATTTCAATTTTGGTTTGCTTTTCATGGTTTAAGGTGGCCAACAGACCTGGTTTCCTACGGGCAGGTTGAGGCCACAGACTTGATTTTATATTTATGTAACCTGCGTTACACTTATAAATAGAAAATAGTAAGGCCCTACCAAATTTACAAAAAAAAAGAAGAAGTCAAATTTTCAAAATATATTTACGCCGGAGGCATTCTCTTTATGAGATTGGGTGAGCAAACACTGTTCACCTCACCCAATCAGAGAGCTTCCTCATCATCCTTCTAACCAATTAGTGACAAATTATTGGATGGATGAGTTAAAGTCAATTAATCCTGCCCATCCTCGATTTCTCCACTCACTGTCAGCGCTGTAGACCGTCGGGCGCGCACAGCTAGGTCACCACATCGAAAGCTTGAATCGACGACGCGTGCAAAGCTCAAGACTGAATCAAAGATTTGAGGGTTTTGAAGACTGAATCAAAGATTTGAGGGTTTTGAAGAATATCAGCACAGAAAACGTAGTTGCGATTCAATCCGACATCAAAGCTAAACGTAGCTGCGATTCAATCGGACATCAAAACTGCCGCTAATTCTCTGAAGGATCAAGGCAATGCTCATTTCAAAGCCGTTAAATATCTTAAATCAGCAGCTATTTACACTCAAGCTATCAAGGCTGCTCCTTCCAACGCAACTCTTTACAGCAATAGATCTGCATCATTTCTGAATCTTGTCAAGCTTAGCAGCAAAGCACTTGCAGGAAAGGTTTCGTAATGCTCGCCCTTGGTTGACCTGCAGTCAGTTTCACGGGCATTTTTGTCAATAATTTCTACATTTAAAAATAATTTCTATATGGGCTATCGCCTCCCGCAGCTCCACTGTTTTCAAGGCCGCCCTGGATGGAGGAGAGCAAGTCGATTCTGATGCCCACCCAAATTCCTCATTTTCTTTGCTTCTGCGATTCACCATAATTGTTGATATTTTGCTTCTCTTTAACCAGTTCGGCAGTTGCAGAAAAAATGTTCATTTCTATTTGATACAAATAGAAATTTTCAGAATTAATTGTCCCGACCATCGATTTTGCTGTGTAATCAGACAACGACGTTCACAAAGGTAATGGATTGCGCAGTCAAAATAGTGGACTCGGGTTGGTTCCTGCAGAGTTCACAGGAGATGAGCAGAGGCGTTCCCTATGTGCAGTTATCGCTGAAAGATATCGTGAGCCTACGCAGAATGTACATATCGAGGTGAAATAAACAGGATTTGCTTTCTGACTGTTGTCTCGCCGTACTCAAGTCATAGTACTCTTGGCTGAAGGGCATATTATCACACTCTTTCTATGAATCCCTGGACGGGACGAAGATATTTCTGCATATGAAAACTTTCATAAAATTTGTGTTTTTAAAGTCAATTATAAACTCAACAACCAGATTAAATCATACGAAGATATTTCTGCATATGAAAACTTTCATAAAATTTGTGTTTTTAAAGTCAATTATAAACTCAACAACCAGATTAAACTAGCACTTGATCATTTTAACAAATGACCCGCCGGAACGCCGAAGGCGGGACGGCGCGACACTCCGCGCATCCTCATAAACAACTGCGACAGCGTTGCTTACCAGCGAAATCTGCCCGGTCGCAATTTCTTGTGTTGCGTAAAGTCCTCACCCTCGACCGTCCTTGGTCATGTGGATCTCCACAGGGCCGACGAAATCGGCAACCTCCGGAGGAGAAGAGCACCTTCCAAGTAGGTAAGCAGAGATGTCATGCTCACCATCTCAGTTCTGGGAATACAAAGTCCTCGCCTGACATAAAATATCTTCTATTTGCCTGCTCCCGGGGCTTACTTTCTCTAGAAATTCACTTGCTGCTGCATAGTGCCTCAACCCAACCAGAGCACGGCCTTTCCTATAAAGCGATTTCATATGGTTGGGATCGATCCCAATGGCCTGATCAGAATCCTCAAGGGCCCGCTTGAATTCCTTCAGCTGCAGACACGTCTCTGTGCGGTTGGAATACGCGTGCAGAAGACCGGTACTGGTATTCTTATTATCATTCAACACCCTCTCCTTGAGCTGAAGGAGAGTGGCGTCAATGCAATTTGTATAGTTCTCAGCCACTGCAGCAACCCATAGCTATCATAATCTATGTATATCCTACTCTGCATCTACAAGTGGAGAAGAAGAAATGAACCCTTCCTAAACCCAAAAACCAATGAATATCACAATCTATGCATATGCTAGTCTGCAACAACAAGTGGGGAACAAGAAATTGGCTCTTGGTAAACCCAACAACCCATCAATATCACAATTTATGCAGATCCTATTCTGCAACAGCAAGTGAGGGAGAAGAAATCAATCTCTCCTGAATCCAGAAAACCCATGAATATCACAATGTAAGCAGATCCTACTCTGCAACAGTAAGTGGAAAATAAGGAATCATCTGAATCCTTTTTTATCACAGCCACAATAGTTCAAGCTCACATCTTACTGATGTCTATTGTATAATTGTCAAAACTCGACAACCCATCAACATCACAACCTATGCAGATTGTACTCTGCAGCAGCTAGTGGGGGAGAAGAGATCAGCCTCTCCTAAATCCAACAACCCATGGATATGACAATTTAAGCAGATCCTACTCTGCAACAGCAAGTGAGAAAGAAGAAATCAGTTGGGCTTTTTTTTCACATCCTCAATAATTCAAGTTCACATCTTACTCATGACCTTTCAGTAATGGTCAGCAACAGAGTTTCTTTATATCAGCGTAGTTTTTGATAGGAGGTCAAATTCAATTATACATAAGCTATAAAAAAATGATCTGCTCAGTTTCTTAGGATCTGTAATGATTTTTTTGGACAACACCTCTCGCCTTGACAAATTCAATCCATCGAATTGTAATTGGACCAGGGAAAAGTTGGGGAAAGTTGTTTATAACAAAATTGTCAAACCGAAGCATACCCGTAATGGTTAAAAATATAGACAGTCAGAAATAAATGGCAGAAGGTGACCGACCTGTGAAATTCCAATTCCGGGGAAACGGCTCTTGAAGGATTCCATTTGTTCTCTGCCCATAGACGCCCCACCTACTATAACCTCCTTCAGAGAACTCACATCATATTTTTGGTCAATGTGGGGCAACTTGGCGAGCCGAATGGCAATAGCAGGAACAACGGGCAGGTGCGTTACTCTGTATCTCTGAATGGCCATCAAAATTCCCTCCATTGTAAATTTGGGCAAAATGACAACAGTTGCCCCTATTGCCATGAGCCCGTAGACAAAAGCATTGAAGCCATACATATGAAACAACGGAATGAAACACAGATACACATCCTTGGATGACCCCATTAAAGTGCACAGGATGGAGGTCATGGCAATAAGATTTCTGTGAGTGGATACAACTCCTTTGCTCTGGCCTGTGGTGCCCGATGAATAGAGGACCATCGCTGCAGAATCCTGACAGATTTTCATTGGTGGTTTGCTAGCTGGATCTGAGTTTAATAGACTGGACAGAGACGAGATCACAGGGGGATCATATTTACCAGATTGTTCATGGGTTCCAATCATAACAATCCTTACATTCAAATTGTTGAACTTGTGGAGGAGTTGGGGAGTAGTGAATACAAGAATAGGCATCGAATCTTCGATCTGTTTCTGCAGCTCTGAGGAAGTGTACAACGGATTTGCAGTGCTCACGACTGCGCCGATTGACATTATCCCCATTGCAAGAACAGAGAATTGCAGGAAATTAGGCGACACGATCAATACAATGTCTCCGTGTTGGACGAATTTTTTTCTCTGAAGCACAAGTTGCCCATATTCCTCACCTCCTCCACGTTCATACGCAACAGCCGAAAACACGAGAGATCCAACAGAAAAAGGAAGTGAGAGATTCGATCCCGGGATCGATTGAGCGTACACGTGGAAAAATTACATTGGTTCCATGCGCGATAGGAGAAGCGTTCTCATTGGCTGGGGTGAACAGTGTTTGCTCACCCCAAGCCCGCAATGGAAAACGCCTTCGGCGTAATCATACTTGAGACTTACGTACGTGGTCCTTTCTATTTTTTATCCTTTTGCTTTTATGCCCTCCTTTAATGTACCTTCACGCCATCCTTTAATGTACCTATTATTAAGCAGTCTTTCCTTTAATTAAATTGTGACTAATTAATTCAAGTTGTAATACCATCTAAACCTTTATTATTTGTGTTATATTTTGTGGATTTTTCAAGTTTAATAATGTTTTATATGATGTTATACACTATATTCTGCCATTCTACTAAAATCTCTTTTTTTACTACCTTTTTTTTGTTTTTGTCTACAATCAATAATTAAGCAACATAAATTTATCGCTTTTCTATTATAAAATTCAGATTGCACTTCACCTAAACTTGCAATGAAACAATGATGATCATGATGATTTTAATGCAAACAAATACCAAACACATCCACTTAGGCTCACAAATTAAAAGATTGAGAAGATCTTCATCATCACAGATGACGCCCTTTCAACTCCCTTATGCTCTCAACGTAAATACGTGGTCTCCATATATGTAGTAGTAGACACAAGGGAGGAACATTAATTAGCAAATTTTTTGTAATCACTAGAGTGGGTGAAAAATAACGACCACTTAAACAAATTAATATGAAAAATGACATTGTATCTTTAGATGTGAAAATTTCAGGGAATTGGGTTTTGTATGTTGCCTAATTTGTAGCTTATAATTTAGCTCAATATTAGTTTCAACAATTTTGTTTGGAGTTCCTATATACTCTTTTCGCCGGGACATGTGAAATCATTATGCGTTACCTACAATAAAAATCATCTACCGTTGCTTCTCTTTTAACCCCAATGGGATAAGGAACGTGAACTTTTATGGCATGGATAAAGCAATTCCCCTAAGTATAAAATATCGTTCCAATTCATGGGTTGAATGATACACAACATGACACATCTAAACGTGCAAACCATGGACCCTTTCTCTCTAACCCTATGTCACACCAGGACCAAAGCAACAAAAGCCATCTATCTATTTGCAACAGAAATTACTGTTTGTGCAGGTGACGCTGAATTGAAAAAAGCAGAAAGCACTGGAGGATACAAAAAATTTGTTAGAAAATAAAAAGAAAGACAACGAAAATTTGGCTGAATCGATTTGCAGCAGAGTTTTGGTCGTCATTCGTGATAAATTAGGGAAAGCTAGAATAAAACGAGAATATTTAATTACATTAATAAATAAAAGTGTCTACAAGAGAAAAATAATCTCGCATGAAAGATGTATCCCCACTCCCTAGCGTTACTTTGCACCTCTTAGTGCAAATGCTAGTATTATTATTGGCGAAGCGTTTCCAAAGCGCATGAATTTCCAATTCCGCGTTCTTTACTACCGCTACGAAAAAGAAAGGGACGCGATCCGTAAATGAGCAACTTGGAATGGTCAAGGGCCTATTGATATAAATGAGCTTTCAACATAAGGTGGGGGATTGCCTAATCCTGACCAAACAGACCACGGGCCCTGCATTTGAATTTTCTAACTGCGTGACGAGTTAGATGGTTCATATAAAATTATCAACGGGCACCAACCGATTAGTCATCCAGTCTATCTTTATGAACACGTTAGAATGTACAATGCGTTCACATAAAATTATGAAATATTTTGAAATATTTTTGCATTTGTTTTATTTTTCTATGAAAAATATTCTGTTTTCAATAATCTAATTAATTATTATATAAGTTAAATTAGTAATAAAATTTATCAAATATATATATATATTTTTTAATAATATATTTCATATTAAAAAAAAAAAAAAAACAAAACACTAACTTAAATTATGATTTTATTACTATTATTATTAATTAAAAAAATGATATATATGAATAAACATATATGCATTAACATTAAAAAAATATATAACAAGAATTTTAATTATAGAGATTCACTTTTCATTTTACATTAAAGACTTTTAATTTGTAAATAGGCCTTGTTACAATGCTATAGATCAATATTATGATTTATTAATAACACATGCCCAAAAAATCATAATTCATATAGGTTTTGTTACAATACTATGGACCAATATCACGATTTATTAATGCCACATGTTCAAAAAATCATAACTCATATTCATATGACACATGTTTATAGGATTTTTTGTTTTTTGTTTAAGCCTTGCCTATTTTGGAATATGGCTTTTATAATTTTAATTTAATTATCAATCATTATTATGAAATGAAATGATCTTTTAACATCCACAAGACTAAAAATAGTCTATGGGACTATGAGTTCCATGTTTTTCATCTTTTGCATTTCAGTCCCTTTTTTATTCAAATTGATGATGAGCTGGCCCAACCTTCCAACAATCCCATTGCTGAAAAGACAATCCCAAGAAACTGATGCTAACACATTCTCTTAACTTTCTATGATGTCTTTGAACGCATCACATTCCAAAACGAAATGTTTTTTCGATTCCATTGCCCAAGACGTGCAGAATGTACACACTCGTTCTTCTCAATCTTCTTTAGGTCTTTTCCACTGTCCCGTTTCACACCGAAGTTGATGCGAGTTGGTTCTTAATTGAGAAATAACAAAATTTTCCCTCCACGGAATGTTAGCTCCACTGTACTCTTTTTGTTGGAGATCATATGTAGGGTTGAATTCTTCAATGTAGTACTTCTTCTTTCTACCCAACTCTTTTCCCCATACCCGTTTACGAAACTTCTCCATAACAAAATTCTTTAGCTCCTTGCTATTTGTGGGACAAACATTGAGGTAGATATTTCATTTTTGCATCCATGTGTAGTTTTTCCTCATCCATGTTTTCTTTCTTTCACTCATGTCTTCCTTGAAGATAACATTAGGCCATCTACCTACTCCCATTTGCTCATTATTTTTAGATATTTTATGAGTCGCACCATAGCAATTGCTTCGATGGGAATTGCTCCTATTTCACTCAACATTATCTCATATGGTACCGAAATTTTTATTTTGAACTTGCTCATGATCAAGCGTTTCAGATTTTCTCCATTTACTTCCATTTTGAGACGGGGGTGCTACTATCCCACAATTCACACCCATATAGCATCATTGGACAAACTAGGAGTCCAAAAAGCACTTTAATCATTTTCCAATCACATAACGTTGCCTCTCTACATCTGTTTTGAAGAGCATATAACGTTTTCCACCTTCCTAAGATTATCTTCTTTCTGCAGTCCTCCCAATTAAGTTTGATTTTGAAATCAATCCCTAGGTATTGGTACTCATTTACTTCTTCAAGAATGTTTCCTTCAAAGAAGAACATATGTTGAATCTGCTTCATTTTATTAGAGAAAATCATTATTTTGGTCTTGCTAATATTGACTTGCATCCCCACTACTCTACAAAAATTCTCAAGGGAATATAGGTGCATCTGCAATCCATGGGCCGGTTTAGAAATCAATACATGATCATAAGCATATAAAAGAAGCTTTATCACAAACTCCCCCAACCGAACACCATCAACACCTTGAAAATTTAGCCACTCTTCCAGTTTATCAATATATAAATGAAAAAGAGTAGGGGATAGAGGGAAACCTTGCTTGACCCCAATGTCACTTCTAAAGCTTTATGAAATACCCGCTGGGGTTCTAATTTTGACTTTCACCTCTTCATAAATTCTATGGACAACAACTCTATAATGCAAAGGAATTTCAAGTTCTTCCATTCTACGCCACAAATTATCTCTAGGGATTGTGTCAAATGCCTTTTTGAAGTCAACAAAACAATGGAATACTTCTTCTTTATCCCCCCAAACCTTTTCAATAATGTGTCTTAACGTGATGCCATGATCCACTGCAGAATGCTTCAACCTAAAACCAGCTTATCCTTTTGCCCTCTCTTCTTTTACTTCTTCCCACTTACTGATTCTATTTTCTACCATGTTGCCAAAAATATTTGCAAAAAAGTATTTATCATAACGGTTCTATAATTGGAAGGATTATTAATTTCTCCACTTTTAAAAAGGGGTATTTTTAAGCTAGTTGTCCAGTCTCCTGGGAATCCTTGTTGAATGATGTTGTTGAATATTTCCATGATGTGCGGTGCAAGAGTGTTCACTCCCCATTTTAGATACTCCGCTTGAAGTTCAACCAAGTCTTTTTCCTTTCATGTTTTCAACTTATTAATTCCAATCTCTACCTCGTGTAACGTGAAGAGATTTATAGTTGTGTTAAGCCCCTGGGGAGGCTCGGCCTCTGATTCTTTCTCATAGAGTTGTCTTCCATATTCAAACCATTGATTGGTTGTAATATTATTTTCGATTTTCTTCTTCCTTGGTTGAAATTCCTGTTAGAAAAACTTTGGGTTATTCTTGCCTAGATATATGAACTCTTCTCGCCTTGTTTACATGAACTCATTTTTTTCCATTTTTAGTATCTACTTATATAACTTACATTCATCTTCTCCTTGCATGTATTTTTCAAGGTTCTCCTTGCCATTTTGCATTCCTCATCAAACCAAGCATTTACAAGAAAACAATTTGATTCTGATTTCCTATTTTTTTCTCTTTTTCACTTCTCAAGTGCCCTTTGAATTATATTTGTTATCTCATGACTGTTGAAGCTTTGGAAACCAGTTTTCTCCTTCTGAATTAATCTCTCCAGTATTTTCTTGAAGATATTATAATTTTCTAGTGTTAAAATAATTTTTCCCCTTGGTAGTGATTGCCGAGAGCATTGGGTTTTTCTCCTATGTTGTCTTTATTCTACCCATGATAACTTTATATAAATTGGGTTACGGTCTGATTTTAAGTCTCAATTATGTTCTCCAATATTAACTTCTTCTATCTTTTCTATCAAGCTTAGTGAACAAATCACATAATCAATGACACTTGCCCCATTGTATGTATTGCAAGTGAAGTTCCCTGACCTTTTCCATCTGGCTAGACCATTGCAAATAATTAAGTTGAAAGCACCACACAATGTAAGCTATTCCTCTCCAAAATTATTGTTAACTTTTTCATCTTCTGAACCTCTCACCCATTGGGGATTCTCCTATTTAGTGAGCCAAATAGGATTATGATCTTCTTTGCAACAAATAATACTAGCTTGTTGATTTGTTGTTCTATCATTAAAATCTCCTACTAAAAGAACTTCTCCCTGCTGAGAGTATGCGACAATATCTTGATTTAAAGCTGCATACAGATCCTTGTTGTCTATCCCCTTATTTTTGTAAGTTTTTGAGACTTCAGGGGAAAAATATCATGCTGCAATTCTTATGTGATTCTCATTATCTGATATTTTGAACCATAAATATTGTTTATTTGCATCTTATTTCATCAACTAAATGTGAGGACCTTCTTTTCTTTCACTAAAATTAGTATTCTCCCATACCCTTTGTCATTTTCTGCAACCTAGTTCCAAAATTCTAACTTCAAATAACCGTCAAAAACGAGAGTTTTGCAACATCATGTTCATGAGTTTTCGTGAGATAAATTATGTCTCTACCTTTCGCAATAGGCCCTAACCTAGGTCCCCTCCTCCAAGTGTAGTCTCTACAATTCAAACAAACTAAACTTAGGTAGACCTGGGTAGGATTTGACTGCTACACATTTTGACACATAAGAATCAAATTTGAGTCTTCGCCCCTTTTCATCCATGTTGCTCTTGTTGTTTTCATCCCTATTATAGAATTCTCTCTTTTTTCTTCACTGCCATCTTGCTGCCCTGTTTTTTCCTGAGTCCCAAAAACTACAATAATTACTTTGCCATTGTTCAACCATGCCCTTTTCCCTTCATTTCTTGTTGCCCTAATTTTCTTCACTTCTTCCCTTCTCTCCTCTTGTTGTTTGTTGGTTAAATATTCATCTATAAAGAAGAGTGAGCCTTTCAAGACTTTCTTTTTTCTTAAGATATGGTGTTTGTCTTGCATGCTTGCCATGGTGAATTTTATGGGACTAGGCCACTCTTCAAATATCTTCCCCACCCACCTTGCTTGGGAAATTTTCTCCTTCCAATTTAGTTTCTGTTTAAAAAATTCCCTTGTCAAATTGAGAGTACTTTCATTCCTCCCATAATCTCTTATTCCCCTGATAATAAAGTTTGTTTCCCTGTCTTTCTTTCCTTGTGTTCTATTTCTTGTGCTCTAGGCGCACATGCATCTTCTTCTTCCTCTGTCCTTATGTAACCATTAGCGTCTTCAACTCTATCTTTGATTTATTTTGGATCATCTTCCCTATTGTTCTTTTTTGTCTTCTCTTTCAAAAGATCTGTTTGTTGAGATACTTGTGTATCTACCTGAGTTGCTTTAGAAATTATCACATCCTTGTTTGCTGCCCTTGATTCTATCATGGTTTGCTACGCTGTCTTCATGCTTTTTCATTCTTGTTTTCCTATCTCTAGAGCCTCTTGTAACATTGTAACATGTTATTTTAAAATTCTATTACCCTCTATTAAACACCGATTTCCAAATGTGATCTCTCAAATTTTGCGGTCCCTTTCTTGTTCTTTGGCTTCCAAAATCTCCAGCCTTGTCGTGGCCTTCATCAGTTCTTCGACATAGAGATTTGATGACCAAGTAATATGTGTGGAGGTGGGACTGTAAATGGTTGACTCTTCTTTATTTTTGCTGCTCTTATTTATTTTCTTTCTCTAGAACTGTTTTTTTTTCTTTGTCTTTTTCCTTGTTCTCATTTGAGGCGAGCAAGTCTACGCCTTAAAATGCCCCGATATTGCTTTGCATTTACTCAAATATACTTTCCTGTTTTGTCTGTTGAAGCAATCTTGACTTGACCTAAATGATTGGTTTCCACAAAACCTAATATTTCCTTGCCATTTTCAACCACTTTTGGATCTTCGACGAAATTCCCCACAATAAACGAAATAACGAGTCCCTTTTACTCTGTTGTTTCCTCCTGAGGAATTTAATCTAAGTAGAATATCTTTAATAGTATACACAAATCAAAGGTTGAGACTTATCTTCAAAGTAGTTATGCCCTTTTTCCCCTTTTAATTAAATTCATTAACTAAAAAAATGATTATGTAGACAAGTGTCACAAGAAAGAAGTTATGTTTTTTTAGGCATGTGGTATTAATAAGTCACAATGTTGAAACAAAATATATTTACAAATTAAGAATCTCATGATAAAGTGATGATGAATATTTATGATTCATAATCTTGTTAGATGTTTTTTTTTAAATGTATATATGTTTAACTTATATTGTGATTCTTTTTATCATTAATAATAATAATAATATCATTCCTTTTATCAATCATAATAATAATAATAAAGTGGTTATAATTTAGTTGTTTGTTTGTTTGTTTGTTTTTTATTTGAGCTATGTGGGATGAATGATGAAACAAGTGTTTTAATGCTTATTATGGATTGATACCTATTGGCATATAGTAGTCATTTAATTTATATGGCTATGCTAGTAATTAATCAATTTAATTAAAAGAGCACAAAGGACATAACTAATTTTGAGATAAATCTAATTCTTTAATCAATGGGCACCACTAAGAATATTCTAGAATATTTCATGGAGGTTAAATCTTTATCATTTACCTAATAATTATTGATAACTAAATTAAAATTTTGGAAGCCTTGTTTCAAAATAGATACACCTATCCGCATAATTATACAATGATATAAGGGCTTTGTCATGCCCCCTCATGATTGTTGCACAAATTTGGTGTGACCTTCGCGAGAGGTGTTGGATGGTTACCTAGTTGTGTATGTGGGAAGATAATGTAGGTGGGAGTGAGATTGTTAATTTCCTCTTGAGTTTAAAGTTGCATGGTGAGGATTAAAAGGGAAGAATATGATTGAGTGCATCTCTACCATTTATTTGGTAGCTCCCTTTCAATTCCAAAATATACACGCTTATCATCATAATCATAGTTATTCAGTCGCCTCAAGGCTAGAAATCAACTAAATGACATAGTTTAAGGATGTGAATTTTTGCTTCTTTCCAAAATTTGGTGACACTATTTTTGGTGTGATCCTAAACTTGGCATTTTAGGCATATATAATCTTGGTGTGATATGTAATGTCCCTCTTCTTATTTTATGTCTTGGCTCTCAGGACTTGCTAGGAATAATGATATAACTATTAAAATTTGTGAATGTGTATATACTTGAATCTGAAATTGTGACTTCTTAAGAGTAAACACATGTTCTTAACAATTAATTCCAGTCAAACTGTAAATTTATATATATATTTCATAAATTATAATTTTCAAATTTAAAAAGATAAAAATATTTCATTTATTTTGTGATGCCAGGATACTGGGTTAAACAGATCCTAGCATGTAAAAACTCATGTGCTTCTTTTAAAATTAAAATTCTTCGTTGAATACACAAATATGTTCAGAACCTATGAAGGAATGAGAGCCATATAAATAAAATACTGATATAAAAACATAAAAACTCTTCGGATAAATATTACAATGGGTGGCCTCTTGGCTCTCAGCCCTTCAAACCATTTCTCTTACTCTCTCTGTATTCCTCACTTCCTCGCTTCCTCGCTTGTCTCACTTGTTTTTCTTCCTCACCCAATCCTCCTATTTATACAAAAATATAAATTTATTTCATTCCATAATTTCCTCCACACAAATCTCAACTTAAAATCTAATTTAGATTTATCTTTTTTTGGACTCAACTAAGTCCCGTTTATGGAATTCCTCATCCCAAGATCATCTACCTAATTCCCTCCACTCATATCCTTAATTATTTAAGGAATATTTACAATAATCCTCACATTTATATTTTCTCTCCTAATTTATTAAAAATGAGCAAATTAATTAATAAAATAATTAAAATATCTCACCCCCTAAATTACACAACTGAATAATGAAAATTTAACTTGATGCTCCTGCATCAGACTCCTGTTGAAGCCTAGAAAATCTCTGCTTCAAACATCGGGGAAAACCACCCGGTCGGGACCTTAAGACAACTCCTTTTCCGTTTGGTATGGTGGCTCCGACTGGATTTAAAGGACCAGTTTCCTTATAACTAAATGGATTGGTTTGGATGGGTGGAAATGGGACTAAATTAACTGAAATAAAACTATCTAATTTAAACTAAATACTAGTAAAGAAATTATAACACTAACCTGGGTAATTATATGTGAATACAACTTAAGATTGTTCCAATTTAACAATAACCATGAAAATGTATTATTATTTAAATTGAAATGTGCAGAAACAAATAAAGATAACTCTGTTTAAGAAATTAAACAGAGTTGTATTAACATATTGCATTCATCATTGTATACCATCTATATATACTTATGAAAGATAACATTTCAATTATACTCAGAAATGATATATAAAAGGAAGCGTTGTGAAAACAAATATACATATAAATGATAGCAATTTCAAAACGAATATCATAAGACAAAAGAAATCAACAGTGAACAGATAGAAATACCTTGTTCATCTTGAGGACTTTCAAATGCAATCTGATACTCTAATCCAGTAACTCTAATGCAAAATCAGATTCCAAGGTACAGAAATGCAGCACTTCAAAGATAATTCCGCATGAAAATCACCAGATGTGATCATTTTTAAAAATATATAAGACAATGGAGTACAGAAATGCAATCTCCAAGTCTAAAAATATTAAGATCCAGGACCCCTCTCTAAATGCATGAGAGGGGTTTAAACACTACTTAGCTACATCTAAAAATAGTTTATTACAAAAATTAAGGATTCGGTTCAATGACCGTCCTTTTCCTAGGCTAAAATACAATGAAATTAAAACTAAATCTATCTATCTATGAATTTGATCTTTAAACTTGCAGGCATCTAGCATAGTTTTGAGAAGATGCGGTTGACCGACTTCGGAATTCAACTGTCTTGAAAAGATAGAGTCGGCAAGCGTAGGAGCAATCTTCTTTGTAGCATTGATGATACAATTAAGCGCACTGTGCTGACTGTGTGGCTTCACCAAGTACATCCAGTATGAGTCCCAATTCAATCTTGTTAGCTCTTGGATGGATTTTGCTCTTTCTTCTGCCTTTTGCCTCCATTCTGTTTGCAGTTGATTTTCCTGTGGGAGATATCCTGGAACAGTTTCTGGAATCAAATTAGATTTGTGTAAATTGTCATTTACACAATCAGTGAGAGTGTTTGCCGCTGTAGCCGCCTCCTCTGCTGCCTTTTCTGCCCTTCTGATTTGTGCATCCCAATTATTGAACAATATTTCTTTATGGTTTTCATTTACAATGGGTGCACCAGCTTTTCTGCCTTCTTCTGTCTTTTGCCATGCCAGATAATCATTGATCTTTTCATTAATCAAATCATAATCATTTCGTAAATCTACGACATGATTTGTGATTTTATCGCTCTCTTGGCATAAAGAATTCCATTGCAAGATTTTTTGGCAGAAAACTTCCTCTTGTTGCAGTAGTTGATTGTTTAAAGAGATGGTCTCTGAAATGAATTCCGGAAGCTTAGGATCATCTTTATGCTGATCTTGGATAATCTGTATTTGTTTGTCTTTATCAGCCAAGCTTTTTTGATGTCCTATTTGCATTTCTTGAAGTTGTTGTTGTAACTCTTCAAGTTTCAATTGTGCTTCCTTATTGGCCTGTACCTGTTGCAATTGTTGTTGCAAAGCTTTTACCTGTTCTTCTTTTTTCATTCAACAAAATTTGTATCTCAAATTCTTTATCAATTGTTGCAGAAGCATAAGCTCCTGTTATTTGAGATAACTTAGTGAGATTATGAGTAGGTTCTGTGGCAGGATCTTTCCACAAAACATCTACTTGTTCTGCTTCAGTAGCAATTGCACTTTCTAATTTTATCTTTTTCCTCTGTCTCTTCACTACTGCTTTGTATTTTGGGTTGTAGAATACATCCAGAGGAAGAATGTCCTCTACATTAAGTACAATTTCAGAGGAGGGTGTGATTGGTATGTGCTCTGTCACTCTGACTGTGCTGCTTGTTCCTGTGTTCAAAACTTTGGTTGTCTGGACAGGGGTCTGTACATTCTGTCCTTCTACATTAATCAATTGGTTAAAGGTTTCCCATTCTTTGTCTAACTCAATGGTGACTGGCTGTTGCTGTACATTGGTTGGAGGAGGATTTGTCTGTTGAGAAGTCAAAATTTGTTGTTGAGTAAGTTCTTTTGATTGTGCAGAATCTTTAATGGATTCTTCCATTTTATCTTCCTTTTCATTAGACTTATTGGAATGTTCAGAATCTCTGTCAGATTTTGATTTAGATTTACCTGTACTTGAACTGCCGTTAAGACTAACACTAGGAGTTTGCTCCCTTGCGGGCTCTAAGCGTAGATTATCCAAAGGAATAGGAATTAGTCTTCTTTCTCTGTAAAGCTTGAATTCCTGAAATTCTTCTGGAGATAATTGTGCTTGAGCTGAACTCAAAACTTCTTTGAATGAATTTCTTGTTTGGAACATATCATCAAAAAGATCTTGTTCCCCGGAAAATTCCCTTACTTTGATTGCATTGGTAAAATTCTTAACAATATCATTTGGGTCGAATAACCTTCTAGAAAATTTGAACAGCTGTAGGCATGTAATGTTGCCTATCTCTTGAAATGCATGACCAATATCAAACAGTGAAAATGTTCCACATTTTACGGGAAATTGTGGCCAAATGCCCTTTTTCTTCTCTTTTAAATCTTTTGTCATACCTCCTTGGCCACAGGTCTGATAAGCAATTTCCCGAGCTACAAGTCTATCTGGAACATATAGGGGTAACACATGGGGAGAAGCATAACTTCCAAAAACCCTAATATAAGTGAAAAATTCTTCTCCAAACCATCTCGCGACGGGGAGAATATCAACCTCTGTTTCTGAGGATAACCTTGGGGCATCCTTATTATACAATGTTCTATACAATGGCAGCATTATTCCATGACAAATTTGGTAAAAATGAGGGACAAACTTAGACTCCCATAGTTCTTTATGGTACACATGAATAGGCAGAGGATCGTGGATAGTCCATTGCCAACCCATCATAGGGAATTTAGAGACATAGCAGATGGCGTCCATGACATAAGCAGATAAATAAAAAGGGGGATAAACCCACTGAGAAACATTTCGTTTAGACCGGTAGTGAAAAATAGCAGTGGTCAAATTATCAGATAGGATTTTGGCCCAGTCTAAAATTGTAGAATTAACAGCCGCATTCAACAAAGGAAGCCATTCGGGTAAGATCATATTTATGTCAGGCTTTCCAAAAAGCCTGCATAACATGGCAGTAGTAAAACAATAAGGAGAGGTAAGTGAACCCGTGCTGTACATACCTTGTTTGTTTTTCTTCAATGGTTCACTTCTTTTGGTCCACTCCTTTGTGCATTCTGCCAAATTTGCATGTTCTTTAGCAAAATCTTCCATGAATTGTTTGTTGAAAGTCGCCTGAGGTTCTGGCAAATTATACATTAATCTCGAATCTTCTATGGTGAATGACCCGATTAGCTCTTCAGATGGAGTTATGAATTGTCTGTCTGAAATATCTGTGCTATCCAGACCCATCTCACCATGTCTGTATATGGGAGAATCCTTGGAATTGCTGCTATTCTATGCAGAAATGAGCAAGCCAAGTCTCTAAGGGTTGCTTCAGACGTATTCTTTGAACCTGCTGTAGCTGCAACTTTTATCACCACAGGGTTTTCTTCTTCTAACAGATTATACATTCCTTCCCAAGTGGATATATCGGCATCCTTGTTACAGGCGGTGTCTGCATATAGCGAAGCCATTTCTTTGTTTTCAGAATTTGAGCTCTTCTCCTTCTTACCCATAGTGTTTAGTGGAAGCTTTGTATAGACGTTTGCTCCTTCGTGCCTGTGTTTTACGAGTAAATGAGAGTAATGGTATAAGAAAGGTGATGAGACTGTTTTAAATGTGAAAGCGAATGAAATATAATATTTTAATCGTGAAACGACTTTCAATTCAAACACAATCACATTTACCATTAATTTTCAATCCAATCATTTAATTTAATCATTAAAGCGCATAACAGATTTGATATATGGGAAGATTGCCTTGGGATAGCGCGCCTACATGAATCTGCGACATTGCAATATTGCGATATTGCGTAGCAATATCGCAGATCGCAATGTCGCAATATCGCAAAATGAAGTCATCGCAGTTATGAAAATAGTGCAAAAGCGGAAATTGCGCAATAGCGCAAAAGCGCATATCACAAAATCGCAAAAGCGCATAATTGAAAAGAGCGCAAAAGATATTCATTAATCACTTCTGTTTTCTGCGCTATGCGATCTGCGACCAATGCGTTTGTTGTATAGGCTTTTAGGGTCGCATTATCGCAAAAGCACAAAATCGCATTTTCCGTTTTATAAAAGATATATACCATTTTGTTATGGATGCGCTATCTTGTTTAAAGAGCAATTTTATTATAATCTATCATAAACTTAAGTGTTTCTTAATATTCTTTCTAAGGGATTTCTATAAGTTTATGATAGAAAGTTTTATTTGAAAAGGCAAACAAATCCTAATTGATTTTTTGGATTTTTTAAGTAAGGGTCCCCATTTATTTAGTATTATTACTAATATTAAATAAAAGGGGGGTTGTTGCTGGTCACAACAATTGGCGATTCACTGAAAGAAACAGTTATCTCTGAAAAAATAAAATGAACATTCTATCTTTAGTAAGTAAAGACTTTTAAAGATAATGAAAACTATCTTAGGATAATTCAAATAAAATATAACTATGAAAAAGAAAATAAAAATCATTTCATAATTTCTTTCTAATTCCTTAAGAATAAAAACATTTTGGGTTATCTCAAGCTTTGATCGGTGTTAATAATGAAGTAAGTGGATCTCTCCAATTTTTGGTTTTATAATATACTCTATTGCCATAGGTATTGCCTCTGCTGCCAGCAAACGTTCATAGTCTCGACAGGGTTACCTTTAAACTATTAACCATTCATTGTCCCATCCAACTAAAATTATGACTTTTTAAAAGATAAATTCATAAGACCTATTATCTCATGTTTTTGTCTTTTATTTATTTTATTTTAAGAGCCATTGTTCTGGTTTGGCAGCCAGTTAATAACAATGCCATTCACTAATTGCAATTAAACTGAATAAGCTGGCTCGTGATGAGACCCCTTGTCTTATATTCATAAGCCATTACCTTGTTTTGGTATGCAGTATTGGTAATGTCAGTTTTATTACTCCTTATGAACATGGTAAGTCGGCTCGCAATGAGACCTCTTATCTCTTAAAATTTTCGTATAATTTCTTAGAATTACATTCTAAAAAATCACAACTTAAATGGATGGGGTGAAACAGTTTTATCCTTAAGAATCAATGGATGACAATTTTTAGAGTTTTTTGAGTTCCAAAACTTTTTGAAAAAAACTTTACTTTTACAGATAACCTTTCTTTGCTTAATAAACTTATGATGATTTACATTCTTCTCAAGTTTTCAAAAGATCATTCAAATGATTGAAATAATCTTTCAAAGTTTAACATCTTATTTTAAACTATTCAAAAACCATGATCATTACTTTAAAAATTCTTATTTACACAAAATAAATATTTATAATATTCTTCCGAAGAAATTTTCAAAAATAGTAAACAGTCAATCATAGACTCATAAACAACCTTTATTTGCAAAAACAAAAGCAATCAAAAACTTTGCAGAAAGAAATATGTACAGATTAAGAAGGGGTTACCTCCTTATGAAAATAATTTCTTCAAGATAAGCCCATTTACAGGAAGAGATTCTCTCTTACCTGTTAGATCTTGGAGTATGAATGTATTTGAGCTTATCTTCTCAACGATCTGAAATGGTCCAAGCCACATTTTCTGAAACTTGGTATGTTTACCTTTCTCTTCGTGTGCTTTATCCCATTTCAGAACAAGATCACCAATTGACAAAATTTTTGAGCCGGTAGAACTTGCATCAAAAGAAGATTTTACAAGCTGTTGATGTTTTTCATGAATAATTTTTGCTTTATCTCTGTCCTCTTCAAGTTTAAGGATTTGATCATATCTCAATTGAATGGATGAAGAAGGATTTTCTTCAATAAATTGCACTAGGGCTAATGATGGAAGAGTTAAATTTGATGGTATCACAACTTCTTTTCCATAAACTAGATTGAAAGGTGAAGTCCCTATTGAAGCTTTTTCAGTGATACGATCAGCCCATAACGCAAAGATTAAAGATTTGTGCCAATTATTTTGATTTTGATCAACGGTCCTTTTAATAATTTTGATAAGGTTTTTATTAGTGGATTCAGCCAAACCATTACCTTGTGGATAATAATTTGCTGAATATTTTAATTTAAAACCTCTTTTGACTGCAAATTCAATTAAACTATTTCCAGAGAAGTAAGATGCGTTATCAAAGACTAGAGCATTAGGTACACCAAACCTGGTTATGATGAATTGATCTATGAAATCAATAATTGCATCAGAATTGGCTACCTTCAATGGTATTGCCTCTACCCATTTTGTAAAGTAATCAGTTGCAGTAAGGATGTACTTGTGCTGTTTGGAAGAATGCGGTACTATCTCACCAATAATGTCAAGCCCCCATTGTTCGAATGGTTGCTCAATAGTTATTGGTTGCAAAGGAAAAGCTGGTTTCCTTTGTCTTCCACTTGCAGTTTGACAAATTCGGCACTTCCTTACGTAATCATGCGTGTCTTTAAAAATGGTAGGCCAGTAATAACCAGCACGAATTATTTTGTGAGCTGTGGTATCACCTCCAAAATGACCCCCTGCCGGTCCATCATGCAATTCCTGCAAAACCTTTTCAGCTTCAGTCTTTTCAAGACATCTTAATAAAATTGAATCATAATTTTTTCTAAATAACACATTATCAATGATCTCATATTTAATAGCCTTTAACCTTAAAGCGCGTTTACTCTTATAACTGAGATTAGAAGGAGCATACCCATTTTTCAAGTAATAGATAAGATCAACATACTGAGATTCAGAATCTGTAACACTTATCTGACTTACTTGAATATCTTGATTTGAATCTTGATTTTCTGGTATGTTATGAGCTCCTGCCAATAATCTGCAAAAACCTTGTCCTCTAACAATCTTAGTTGGTTTAATATCAATATCATATTCTTGCAAGGTTGTTACCCAGTTAGCTCTCTTTTCTCCTACTTCTTTTTGAATTAATAATTGCCTCACTGCAGAGAATGGGACAATGATTTTTGTATGTGTTTTCAAGAGAAAAGGTCTAAAATGTTTGATTGATTTAAACACAGCAAAGGCTTATTTTTCAACATCGGAATAATTAAGCTCAGCTCCTTGCAGATTTGAACTAAAGAAAGAAATTGGTGCTTCGATTTCTTGATCATTGAGTTGTGTTAAAACGGATGCATAGGATGTTTCAGTGGCCAGAGTATACAAAGTAAAATCTTTAGAAAAATCCGGGGTATTCAATGCTGGTGCATTAATGATCGCTTGTTTGATTGAATCAAAGCTTCTTTTTCTTTATGCGTCCATTTGAATATTGAATTCTTCTTGATCATATTTTGCATAGGTAAAACAATAAAAGAAAAATCAGGAATAAATATTTTAACAAAATTGATCTGTCCAAGAAATGATTGCATGGATTTTTTGTTATGAGGTAAAGAAATATCAGAAATTTCTTTCACTCTATCTGGATCAATATATATACCATCTTTTGACACAACAAATCCTAAGAGTTTTCCTTCATCTAAAGCAAAGAAATATTTCTTCGGATTTAAGGAAATACCAAACCTTCTATATCTTTCAAATATTTGTTTTAAATCATGTAGATGATTGACTCTCTTTTTTGAAAACACTGTTATGTCATCAAGATAAACAACAACTGATTTATTGATCAGACCTTTGAATGCTATATCCATGGCTCTTTGAAAAGTTGCTCCTGCATTTATTAGACCAAAAGACATTTTCTGATAAGCATAAGTTCCCCATTTTGTTCTGAAAGTTGTTTTCAATCTGTCATCTGGATGAACTAAAACTTGATTATAGCCCGAAAATCCATCGAGAAAGGACATAAGTTCAGAACCAGCTACCTTTTGAAGTATTTGTTCCATGGTTGGCAATGGGAAATTGTCTTTTAAACATGCCTTATTTAAATTTCTGAAATCAATACAGATTCTTATATCACCATTCTTCTTCCTTACAGGTACCATATTGGAAACCCAATTGGATTGCCTGACTGGAAAAATGATTTTGGATTTTAAAAGTTTATTAAGTTCTGATTTGATTTGACTTTCGAGATTTGGATGGATCTTTCTCAACTTCTGTTGAACAGGTTTAATATCAGGAAGCATTGGAATTGTATGTTGAATAATCGAAGTATCATACGTTTTTAGATCATCATAATTCCAAGCAATTTTTTTTTTATATTTTTTCAGCAGTTTAATGAACGCATTTCTTTCCTCTGGTGTTAAATTGAGTCCTAAATTAACGTTTTGAGGTTTGGAATCAGAACCAAGATTTACTAATTCAAAATTCAAAGTGAAACTTTGAAGTTTCGTATTAGTGACTTTCTTGAATCTGTCTTTAATGTCATATAAATCCTCTAATTTAACAACAGATTTTGGAATGGGGTTTTCATTACCTTTTGAAGCAATTTGTAAATCATGATCCTCTTCGTCAATAATTTGCTCATCATATGATTTCTCTGAAGTCGTGAAATTTAGAATATCTTGATCATGATAGAATACTCTCCAATTTGTAACATTATCTGGGACAGATGGACGAAAAATCAATTCTACAGAAAACCTATCAGAACTGCAATCTTCAGCAGGTAGGAGTTTAGATGCAACATTAGCTAACAAGTCAGCTGATGTATTTTGATTCCTAGGAATAGGAGAAATATTGAATGCTAAAAAATGAGTGGTGAGATCTTGTACTAGGGTTTGATAGTGTTTAAGATATCCTGAAAGGCAATGAATAGTATTCCTAACTTGTTTAATGACAATTTCGGAATCACCAAAGACTTTCAAGTATTTAACATCTAACCCTATAGCTTTATAAATTCCTTGAACCAAGGCTTCATATTCTGCGGTATTGTTAGTACACTCAAATTCTAACCTACATGACAGCATGGTTTTCTCCCCATCTGGATCAATTAAGATGCATCCAGCTCCAGCTCCATCACTATACTTTGATCCATCAAAATATAATGACCAAAATAAAGATTTGTCTATTGGCTTATCTAAAATTACATCAGAAATATTTACAATTCTGGAAGAATCAGATTGTGAAAAATTTTCTATCTGAGAAACAAAAGTATTTACAGAAAAAGGTGATTGAGGAGCTTTGAAATTTCCAAGAAATGATTCAGCAGAATAACCTCCAAGAATATTGTT
This sequence comes from Pinus albicaulis, assembly GCA_034641835.2. Classification (NCBI taxonomy): domain Eukaryota; kingdom Viridiplantae; phylum Streptophyta; class Pinopsida; order Pinales; family Pinaceae; genus Pinus; species Pinus albicaulis. The sequence goes on from CM076569.1 coordinate 474,221,441, forward strand.
GTTGAATGCCACAGGTTCATTAGGTTGTTCAAATTCAGTGACAGTGTATGTCATATGTTTTTCTCTTTCAATTTTGATTTGATTTGGTTTCCCTTTGTAGGGAAGCCACATGTGTGAATAATCAGTTGAGATATAACCATTAAGTTTCACAGACCAGTCCCTGCTCAAGATTAATCCATAGAATTCAGGAATATCAGCAATCAAAATATCAATTCTTTGGACAATCCTAGGATCAGAAGCTAATCTGATAGTGACTGAATTGATTTCTCCTACAACTTGAACTTTAGAGCGATCCAATTGGACGATATGAACTGCTGATTTCTGTGGTTCAATATTCAATTTAGCACAGACAGAAGTAGGCATTATATTGGAGGAAGCTCCAGAATCAATCAAGCAATTGTGCAGAGTTTTATTGTACATCTCATACGTCAAAAGAAAAGGAGGAGTTTGAGAATTTGACTTTTCTCCAATGGGCACTGTATCAGTAGCATCTACCTTATCCGGTGGCTTACCAGATCCTCTAGCTGCTTTCGCAACTACACCACTTGGTAAAGGAGCGATTGGTGTAGCGTTTAATTCTTTCAATAGTAACTTTTGCTGGTGTTTTAGTTTGCTGAGTTCATGTAAGGAAATGTTGGCTTTGATCTTTTTCATGTCTTCGACAATGTTGTATTCCATAGGATCTGACACTACTAAAGTTTTCGCTGTTGATGTGAGAGGATTAGAAGAGGATGGCTGATTTTGAGTAGGTAATGGAGAAGTTTTCTTCACAGTGGGTTTGTCTTTGGTACTTGGAGTTGTAATTTTCTTTTTAGGAACTGTTTGCACTGGTTCTGCTGTAGATTTACTCCTAGTACTTACAGGCATAGCTTCTTCACTATCAGAATTAGGGAGAATAAAATCCCACATTCCATTCAATTCAGCTATTTCTTCATTTTCGTCTTATTGATCTGATACTATAGATGTATCTTCTTCTTCTTCCTCTTCTTCTGATTCTGCATTAGAGATTGCATTAGGAGGTTTAGATTCAACTTGGTTTCTCCTGAAATTTTGGAATGGTTTTTTAGTAGAAGTTTCAGCTACTTGTTTTTTAATTTCAACCATTTCATTTGACATGGTTTTAAGAACTTTCTGTAAACCTTCCATGTCGTATGGATCTTTGGCCTTTTTCTTTGAATCATCTTTGAAGCTGACCTTCTTTGATTTCCTTTCCTCGATAGCATTTTTCTTTTCCAGAGAAGTGATACGTTTATCCACTGCAATAGCTTCTTTCATATTTTCAGCTAATGTAGGCTTTGCAGCTCTGTCCACGAAAATTGCTATGTTTGAGGGTAAGGCAGTTATATACCATTCCATTCTGACTTGTTCACTGGGAACAATGTTACCGATGAAATAGGTAACCGCAATGTTACCTACTTTTTTTTGGTAGCATAAAAAGCACCCGATTTTGAAAAGTGGTGATGCAGAATCACCATTTTTTTTTTTGGTGCACATTTTTGAGACTCTAAAATTTTTATTTATAAAGTATGAATATTTGTTTTAAAATGTTAGTGATTTTCATGCTAATTTTGAAATGTATTGATGCAGCATCAATTTTTTTTTTTTTTTTTTTTTAGAGTGGTGATTTTCATGCTAATTTTGAAACGTATTGACGCTGCATCAACCATTTTTTTTTAGAGCAGTGATTTTCATGCTAATTTTGAAACGTATTGATGTTGCATCAACCTTTTTTTTTAGAGCAGTGATTTTCATGCTAATTTTGAAACGTATTGATGCTGCATCAACCTTTTTTTTTTTAGAGTGGTGATTTTCATGTAGGTAATAAAACACAAACTTAGATTAAAAAAAATATATAAAAACAGTAAAAAAAACCAATAAAAATGTAAAAAAAAACAAAAATAGCACATAAAAAGAAAAAATTTAAACAAAAATAAATAAAAAAACAAAAATATTTGAAAATTATATCAAAGGAAATGACAAAATTTGAAGAAAAAAAACACATAATTTAAAGAAAAAAAACAAAAATTCACCAAAAAATTAAAAAAAAAAAAAATCAAAAACATTTTTTTCGAACTTATTAAAAAAAACAATATATTTAAATATATATATATATATATATTTAAAAAAATTTTAAAATAATTAAAATTACAAAATTAAAATTTAGGAAAAAAAAATAAAAAAATAAAAAATTTAAATTTAAAAATATAAATTAAATAATAATAATAATAATAAGGAAAAAAATACAACTTTTAAAATTTACAAAAAAAACAAATTAAAAAAAAACAATTAAAATTGAAAAAGAAAAAGAAAATAATTTTTAAAAAAAAAAAAAAAAAAACCTATCATTAAAAAACAAAAAAAATGAAAAAAACCACGTGCAAATAATTAAAAAACAAATATACATAAATTTAGTGTTTTTTTTTTTTTTAGTGAAACAATTTATAGATTTTAAAAATGAAAAACTAAATAAACAAAAAAAATTAAAAAAAAACAATTAAATTAAATTAAAATTTAAAAATTTTAATAAATAAATTTTAAATTTTAAATTTTTAAAAAAAATTATTCTATAATATTAAATATAAAAAAAATTAAACAAATTGAATTTAAAATAAAAAAATTGAATTAAAAAAATAATTTTAAATTTTTTGAAATTCAAATTTTTTTTTTTTTAAATCAAATTAAAATAAAAATATTAAAAATTAAAAAAAATAATAATAATAAAAATAAAATCAAATAAAAAATAGATGTAAGTATATATTTAAAAAAAATAAAAAAAAAAAAAATAAAAAAAAATAAAAAAAAATTACTTCAAATAAAAATATTAAATTAAAAAAAAAAATTATTTTTTTAAAAAAAAAAATTTATTTTTTCAAATTAAAAAAAAAAAAAAAATTTAAAAAGAAACAATTAAAAAAAAAATTAAAAAAAAAACAATTAAAAAAAAATTTAAAAAAAAATCAATTAAAAAAAAATTAAAAAAAAAAAACAATTAAAAAAAAAATTTAAAAAAAAAATCAATTAAAAAAAAAAATTAAAAAAAAAAACATTTAAAAAAAGAATTTAAAAAAAAAATCAATAAAAAAAAGTTTTTTATTGGGGCGGCCCGCCCGCTGGGCGGCGCCGCCCCCATAAACAACTTTTTTTTATTGATTTTTTTTTAAAATTTTTTTTTTAAATGTTTTTTTTTAAATTTTTTTTTTTTAATTGATTTTTTTAAAAAAAAAAAATTTTAATTGTTTTTTTTTTTAATTTTTTTTTTAATTGATTTTTTTTAAAATTTTTTTTTTAATTGATTTTTTTTTTTAAATTTTTTTATTTTTTGTTTTAAATTTATTATTATTATTATTATTTTTAATAATTTTTATTAAATTTCGCCCATTTTTTTTTATTTAATTGATTTTTTTTTTTTTTTTTTTAATTTCATAATTTTTCATTGTTATTAACTTTTACTTTTAGTTTTTTAATATAATTTTATAAAATTCAATAAATTTTTTATATTTTTTTTTAATTTATTTCGATTTAATATTTTTTTTTAAATGTTTTACTCTTTTTTTTTTTTTTTTTTTGTTAATTACGTAAATTTTTTATATTTTTTTATTTCAATTAAAATTGTGTATTTAAAATTAGATTTTTTTAAAAATGAAACTTAATTTTTTTAAATTATTTTTTTTTTAATTTTTTTTTATTTAATTTTTTTTCTTTTTTTCTTTTTTCAATTTTCCACTTTTAATTGATTTTTAAAGTTTTTAAAGTTTTCGTTTAACAATATATTTTTTTTTTCTTTTATATTTAAAATTTATTTTTTCTTTCAAAATTTATTTGTTTATTCATTTATTTATTAAAATTTAATATTTTTGTTTTTAAATTTAATTTGTTATTTTAATATTAACCTCTTTTTTTTTTTTAATTTAATAAAATTTGATGTATATACCTATTTTAATTTAAGTTCATATATATATTTTATTTTTTATAATTTAAATTTAATTTATTTTTTATAGTTTATTTGTTTTTTTAATATATATTGTTTTAAATTTGATATTTTTATTGTATTTATTTTTAATTAATTTTTTTTTTTTTCCTTTTAATTTGAATAGTGTTTTTTTTTTTTAATTTTGAATTTTTAAATTTATTAAAATTTAATATATTTCCTTAAATTTAATTATTTGTTTTAAATTTCTTTTTCTTTTTTTAAATTTAATAAGCATTTTCTTTTTCTTTTTTAAATTTAATTTCTATATTTTATTTTTTTAATTTCCTTCCTTTTTTTACTTGTTTTTTTTTAATAAATTTAATATTTTTATTTTGTTTTTATTTTTATTTTTTAATTTCTATATTTTTTTAAATTTTAATCTTAATTTTTTTTTGGTTTATTTTTTATTTTTTTCCTTAAATTTTAGGTTTTTTTTAATGATTGAATTAAAATTTTTACTTTGTTTTTATTTTTATTTTTTTTATCTTCATATATTTTTAAATTTTAAGCTTTTAAATGTTTTTATTTTTTTAATTTATTTTTTTTTCTTAAATTTTAGGTTTTTTTTTTAATGTTTGAATTTTAAAAATTAAAAAATGTTACTTCTATTTTTAAAAATGCCAAAAGTATAACACAAATTTTTTTTTTGTTATTCCAGCATCAACTGGTTTTGTTTTGAGGGTGTTTTTTCAATCCTTTTTTCAAGAAACAATTTTGTTTTTACCATAATTTTATAAAATGTTGAAATTTGACCTTAAAAAAAAACGAAATGCGTTCTGGAAGACACACTTTTTTTTTTGGGGGTGTTTTTTCAATCCTTTTTTCAACAAACAATTTTTTTTTTAGCATAATTTTAGAAAATGTTGAAATTTGACCTTCAAAAAAAAACAAGTGCGTTCTGGAAGACACACTTTTTTTTTGGGGGGTGTTTTTTCATGTTTTTTGAGAGTTTTTGGGCTAGAGTTCCCGTTTTGAGGTCAGGTTACCTATTTCATCGGTAACTATGTTTGGGTTGTGAATCTGTGTGAATTTTGTTCAAGAGGTTATTGAATCTAGAATTGAATTCTTTAATGGGTTCCTTGGGTTCTATCTTCAAATTTGAGAGGTCATTGAGTAAAGTTGCTATTGATCGGTCATCTCCAAATTTGGTTAAAAAAAGATCTGCAAAAATGTCCCAGCTTGTTATGGATCCTGATGGTAATGAAAAGTACCATGATCCTGCTACTCCCTGAAGAGTATATGGGAATAATCTAACTACAACATCTTCGTGTATGACTCCATTCAAATTAATAGCCAGCATAAAGTTATTGATATGTTCTTCAGCTTGAATGTTAAGATCTGGGCTAAACTTTGGAAGCCATTTTCCAGGATTGTCTCGTAAATCATGTAAAGGTGCAGCCATGTTGACTGCTCCTAGAGTAGACCATGGTCTCTGTGCCATTATTGGGACGACTATTGGAGGAGTAGTAGAAACTGGTGGTATTTGAATAGAAGTGGTTGGAATAGATGATGTTGAGATTAATGATGATTGAGGAGATGATGATTGAGTAGATGATGTGGAAACTCCTGTACTTTTTTGAGAAGGGATTTCGGAAACAGGTATTTGAATATTAGATGTTGAACTTATATCACTTACTGATTCTGATTGATTTTTTCTTGTCTTGATTCTACTAGGTAAAGGGAATTCTTTTGGAGAAATACCAAGTTTTTCACTTTGAAGCCTAGTAAGAGGTTTCGAAGAAACAAATTTTGAAGTTACACTACCTTCAGATATTTCAGACTCTTCAAGAGATAATGAGAATCCTTTCAATTTATGAATTAGATCTTGAACTTCAGGAGACTCAGGATGTTGATTGTCTGAATGTTTTGAGATTTTGGTAGTGGGTGTTTGAATATTTTCTGCAATTTCTTCTCTAGGATTTTGAATTTCAGAAGAAATTGGAGAAGTTAATGAGGGTGTTTTGCTCTCAGAATGGCTTGTGAATAAAGATTTACTTGCCATTCATAGCTCATGCCCTCCTTCTAGCGCCAAAAATGTTGAGGCCTAGAAAATCTCTGCTTCAAACATCGGGGAAAACCACCCGGTCGGGACCTTAAGACAACTCCTTTTCCGTTTGGTATGGTGGCTCCGACTGGATTTAAAGGACCAGTTTCCTTATAACTAAATGGATTGGTTTGGATGGGTGGAAATGGGACTAAATTAACTGAAATAAAACTATCTAATTTAAACTAAATACTGGTAAAGAAATTCTAACACTAACCCGGGTAATGTGAATACAACTTAAGATTGTTCCAATTTAACAATAACCATGAAAATGTATTATTATTTAAATTGAAATGTGCAGAAACAAATAAAGATAACTATGTTTAAGAAATTAAACAGAGTTGTATTAGCATATTGCATTCATCATTGTATACCATCTATATATACTTATGAAAGATAACGTTTCAATTATACTCAGAAATGATATATAAAAGGAAGCGTTGTGAAAACAAATATACA
>CM076569.1:474228013-474346276 GCA_034641835.2 Pinus albicaulis
ACGACCCGACCAAACGATGCCACAAGGGAGCAAACGACAAATGGGTTGCCCGAACGTGCATAAGGCACCTGGGCAGTCACAACTTAGCAAAACTGATACGGGCACCCTCGAACGAAACGACCTGAATCGAAGCACCCGGTAGGGCGACCTCATACGACGCGACACGGCGTGCCCGTCCGAACGATGCCACAAGGGAGCAAATGGAAAATGGGCCGCTCGAACGTGCATAAGGCACCCGGGCGGTCACAACTTAGCAAAATTGATACGGGCGCCTCGAACAAAACAACGCAACCCAAACGCGTTCGGTCGGGTGCCCTCGCACGACGCGACACGGTGCGCCTGACCAAACGATGCCACAACAGATCAAATGGCAAACGGGCCGCCCGAACGTGCACAAGGCACCCAGGCGGTCACAACTTAGCAAAACTGATACATGCGCCCTTGAACGAAATGACCCGAACCGAACGCGCTTGGTCGGGCGACCTCGCACGGCGCAACACGGCACACCCGACCGAACAATGTCACAAGGGAGAAAACGGAAAACGGGCCACCTGAACGTGCACACGGCACTCGGGCGGTCACAACTTAGCAAAACTGATACGGGCGCCCTCGAACGAAATGGCCCGACCCGAATGCACCTGATTGGGCGACCTTGCACAACGCGACACGACGCACCCGATCGAACGATGCCACAAGGGAGAAAACAACAAACGGGCCGCCCGAACGTGCACAAGGCACCTTGGTGGTCGCAACCTAGCAAAACTGATACAGGCGCTCTCAAACGAAATGGCCTGAACCGAATGCGCCCAATTGGGCGACCTCACACGGCGTGACACCGCGCGCCGACTGAACGATGCCACAAAGGAGCAAACGGAAAATGGGCCGCCTGAACGTGCACAAGGCACCCGGGCGGTCACAACTTAGCAAAACTGATACAGGCACCCTTGAACGAAACGACCCGACCCGAACGTGCCCAATCGGGCGACTTGATCACAAGGTGCGACACGGCGCGCCCGACTGAACAATGACACATGGGAGCAAATGGAAAACGGGCTGCCCAAACGTGCACAATGGACCCGGGCGGTCACAACTTAGCAAAACTGATACGGGCACCCTCGAATGAAATGGGCTGACCCGAACACGCCCGGTCGGGCGACCTCACATGGCGCGACACGGCACGCCCGACCGAACAATGCCACATGGGAGCAAACAGGAAACATGCCGCCCGAACGTGCACAAGGCACCCGGGCAGTCACAACTTAGCAAAACTAATACGGGTGCCCTCGAACGAAACGGTCCGACCCGAATGCGCCCGGTCGGGGGACCTCACACGGCGCGCCCAACCGAACGATGCCACAAGGGAGAAAATGGCAAACGGGCTGCCCGAACGTGCACAAGGCACCCGGGTGGTCACAACTTAGCAAAACTAATATGGGCGCCCTCGAACCAAACGTCTCGACCTGAACGCGCCCAACCGAACGATGCCACAAGGGAGCAAATGGAAAATGGGCTGCCCGAATGTGCACACAGCACCCGGGTAGTCACAACTTAGAAAAACTGAAACGGGCACCCTCGAAAGAAACGGCCCGACCCGAACGCGCCCGGTCAGGTGACCTCGCACGGTGCGACACGACGCGCCCGACTGAACGATGCCATAAGGGAGCAAACAGCAAATGGGCCACCTGAACGTGCACAAGGCACCTTGGCGGTCACAACCTAGTAAAAGTGATACAGGCACCCTCGAACGAAACAGCCCGAATCGAACGCGCCTGGTCGGGCGACCTCACACGGCGCGACACCACGCGCCCGACCAAATGATGCCACAAGGGAGAAAATGGAAAATGTGCCGCCCGAACGTGTACAAGGCACCCAGGTGGTCACAACTTAGCAAAACTGATACGAGCACCCTTGAACGAAACGGCCGACCCGAACACGCCCGGTCGGGCGACCTGATCACAAGGCGCAACACGACGCGCCCAACCGAATGATGCCACATGGGATCAAACGGAAAACGGGTTGCCCGAACGGGCACAATGCACCCGGGCGGTCACAACTTAGCGAAATTGATACGAGCGCCCTCGAACGAAACGGGCTGACCCGAACGCGCCCGGTAGGGCGACCTCACACGGCGCGACACAGCGCGCCCGACTGAACAATGCCACATGGGAGCAAACGGCAAACGGGCCGCCCGATCGTGCACAAGGCACCCGGGTGGTCACAACTTAGCAAAACTGATACGGGCGCCCTCGAACGAAATGGTCCGACCCGAACTCGCCCGGTCGGGCGACCTCACACGGCGCGACACGGTGCGCCTGACCGAATGATGCCACAAGGGAGAAAATGAAAATGGGCTTCTTGAACGTGCACAAGGCACCCGGGCAGTCACAACTTAGCAAAACTGATACGGGCGCCCTCGAACGAAATGGCCCGACCCGAACACGCCCGGTCGGGCGACCTCACACGGCGCGACACGGCGCGCCCGACCGAACGATGCCACATGGGAGAAAACGGAAAACGGTTCACCTGAACATGCATAAGGCACCAGGGCAATCACAACTTAGCAAAACTAATACAGGCACCCTCGAACGAAATGGCCTGACCCGAACGCGCCCGGTCGGGCGACCTGATCACAAGGAGTGACTTGAAATTTTTGTGTCTTTCATAGAAAAATATACAGGTTGATATTTCAAGTTGATTCTCATCGTGTTAATATCTGAAATAAGTGTCCTTCATATAAATATATGGTTAATAAATCGGTAAATTTATCAATGTTACAAAACAACGTCAATAATAATATATTTGGATCAATTTTATAAACATACGAAATATCTACAAAACTAAGATTCTTCTTAATATCCTTTTCATATTTCATTCATTATAAAAAAAATAAAATTATGCAGCTTATGATATACTATCAACACGAACACATAAAGTTGAAGTTAATGATCGGTTGACGTGAAATAAAATTACACTTTTTATTTCGGTCTTGCGACGCTTGGGAGAAACCGTCGGACAAGCGACGTTACTCATATAAACGTCGGTCTTGCGACACTTGGGAGAAACCGTTGGAAAAGCAACATTTCTCATATAGACGTCGGTCTTGCGACGTTGTGAAGCCAAACGTCGCAAGACTGACGTCTATATGAGAAACGTCGCTTTTCTAATGGTTTCTCCCAAGCGTCACAAGACCGATAAAGGTGTAGGCGACGTCGCAATTCTGACGTTTCGTCCCATAAATGTCGTAAGACCGACGAAGTGTTTAAAACGTCGCAATTCCGACGACAAACTTAAACGTCGCAAAAGCGACGATATCCCTAAACGTCGGTATAGCGACGGTTTGCGGCGGGATTTGAAAAATTGATAGAAATTGGGGAAATTTCCGACATTACGACAAAAGTTTCAAAACTAAAGTGTCGAAATTTAGTATAATTGTAATTTGAAGAAGTCGTTGTGGTATAGCCATGTTGTGAGTGGTGTTATGAAGCCTGTGAGAGCGACCAAGAAATTCGATTAAAAGAATATTCATACTGAGCTAAGGGAATTGTGAGTCGTGGAGCTGCCAATGGAGATTGATGTTTGGTGCCCTTGTGAAGAACAAGTTGCGATGGATCATCGAGTAGAGATGTGTAGTTGATCCAGGTGGATATCGGTGGCCACCCACCTAATCCATTTGGACCAGCACCATCAATTCTTGCAGCTTTTCACATTCAGCACAACTTACTATTTTTAGCAGGTTTTCGGGTCCTCCACTCTCGGAGCCGTTTTGGGGGCTTAAGGATCCAGGTGGATATTGGTGGCCACCCACCTATTCCATTTGAACCCCCATCTTCAGTTCTTTCAATTTTCAAGTTGCAACAAAACTTACTATTTTTAGCAGTTTTTCGGGTCTTAAACTTCCGGAGCCGTTTTGAGGCCCTAAACGACGCTTTTTGGGAAAACGGAGAGCAACATGGGTCCATGGACCGATGTTTCTCGTTCAAAAATTGAATTCCTCGGATAGATCTTTCTAACGAGCTATTGAGCGCGTCAAACGGAGATCGGATGCCAAAGTTACGCCCCCGGGAAGTTGAACCACCAATTTACCCAAACGGGCGCCCACAGTTTTGGCGCCTCATCTCCTACAGTTAGGTTTTTGGACGTTTCAGATTCTACATTGTTTCTCAACAATAAATAGGCCCTCGAGCCTCATTGTAACACAGTTCAGAGGTCTGTAGCCACCACATCTCTTCTCAGAGATTCGCTACCAGCACCCTAGCTATTTTATTTCCATTATGTCTGTAAGCATATTTCTGTTATTTGATATTAATGAAATGATGCATTATTTCCACTGCAGCTCTATGTTTATGGTTATTTTTGTATTCTGTTGTGTTCCTACATAAATCCGGATCAGTGGTATCAGAGTGGTCTACTCTTTCTTTGTTTTTCTTTGCATGTCCCCAACGCGGTTAGGGTATAAGGATTTAGGGCTCGATCTGGTTGAACCCTTGCAATATCAGCCTCGCAAACCCCGATGACCTCCCATGGCGGAAGAAAAGAAAGACGAGGGAGTAGGAGATCCTATCAAAATATTTCTCGAGGAGGCCCTCGAGAAACAAAGGAACGCGATGATGGATAACTTTGCTCAGATCCTTCAACGACTGCCCACCTACGGTGCATCTACATCCAACAGCCACTCTGGAGGCGCCACTCCCTTCAAGGTACACGTAAACTTTGATATTCCTGTATTTGAAGGCCAAATAGATGCAGACACCGTATATAGATGGTTGAGTTTGCTGGAAGGGTATTTCTCGGTCCATGATTTCTCTGACCGAGAAAAGATTATTTTTGCACTCCTCAAAGCTGCCCCCCATGTCAAAGACTGGTGGGAAATCTACCGTGAGCAAGAGGACGAAGGGGAACCCTCTCTGTTCTCGGCCACACCCACTTGGAATTTGTTCTGAGACGGCATCAAGGAACAATATTACCCCTTGGGGAGCTATGATGACAAATACATCCAATGGACCACGCTGCGGCAACAAAGGGATCAAGATGTGCACGAACTGATGAATCTGTTCCATACCCTGCGCACAAAGTTGGGTATTAAAGATTCAGAGAGACATTTGGTGCTCAAGTACCGCGGCTGTCTACACAAACACATTTAGGAGGAAATGGAGTTCCTCGACATTACATCGCTTGGCACGGCATATCGCTATGCCGCCAAGATCGAGCAGAAATTTAAGCAAAAGAAGCGAGACTTTGGATTTGCGAATCCGAAAGGTGTCCTCGAACCGAAGAACAAGGGGCAAGGCCAAAGCGTTGTGACTCAGAACAACACCACAAATCAAAAGAAGGACACAGGGAAGTGGTGTGAATTTCATAACAGCCTCACTCACAGAAAAAACGAGTGTCAAGCCAAACAGTCATTGGTGGCCGAACTAAAGGCACCCAAATTAGATGTATTTTCTGATCCTGAGTCAGAACCAGGCAAAGGCAATGACAAAGGGAAGCAGATCGTTGATGTGGATCCCAGTGCCATTGTTGCCACCACCAAGATCCTGAGGGAGGACCAAGAGGATCCAGAGGAGGGGGAGCGCCTCTTCCATTCGCAAATGTGGGTGAAGGGTTCTCCACTGCAATTTCTTGTCGATAGCGAAAGCTAAAAGAATATCATTTCAGCAGAGGTCGTGAAGCGGCTCGGCCTACCGACCATAGAACACCTGCAACCATATACCATCAGGTGGCTTCACCCAGGGAGAGATATCTGCATCCGCCAACAATGCCGCCTTCCGTACAGCATCAAGCCATTCACGGATGAGGTATTATGTGATGTTGCTCCTCTTGATGTAGCTGATGTATTATTGGGCCAACCATACTTGTGGAGGCGACATGCTATGTATGAGTCTAGGCCTCATGCTGTTATTATTACTTTGGGAAATAACTTGTATAGGATACCGAAGGCAGTACCGCCTCCTATCATCTCTTTGACTACTGCAAAACAACGCAGTAAGATTGTTTCCCAAACTAGGAAATTCATTTTCCTTACAACTCGCTCACAGGGCAAAAAGAATATTGTGGCCACAACCTCGAAACAGGGCTCCCCTGCACAGCTACAGCAGATGGAAAAATTCATGGAGGAATACAAGGACATTTTCTCCTCACTCATAGAGGTTCCTCTACACTGTCAGGACAAGCACTCCATTGATTTGACCCCCAACGCACTGCCGCCTGATGTTGCCATACCTCCCGCAAATACACATACAGAATCCACACATGTACTGTCTGAAGCTGATAAAGAAACCAAATTTACTAAACGCATCCAGCATGTCTGCCCACAGGTCGATGATACCCAGTTCAACAGAATTTGCTTCATCTCAAGGAGGATCTCAACGCAATGGGGAACATTGCTTCCTAAGGAGGGAGGAATGATCCAGGTGGATATCGATGGCCACCCACCTAATCCATTTGGACCCACACCATCAATTCTTGCAGCTTTTCACATTCAACACCACTTACTATTTTTAGCAGGTTTTCGGGTCCTGCACTCCCGGAGCTGTTTTGGGGCCTTAATGATCCAAGTGGATATTGGTGGCCACCCACCTATTCCATTTGAACCCCCAACATCAGTTCGTTCAGTTTTTAAGTTGCAACACAACTTACTATTTATAGCAGTTTTTCGGGTCTTGAACTATCAAAGCCGTTTTGAGGCCCTAAACGACGATTTTTGGGAAAACGAGGAGCAACATGGGTCATAGATTGATGTTGCTCACTCAAAAGTTATAGTCCTCGGATAGATCTTTCTAATGAGCTATTGAGTGCATCAAACGGAGATTGGATGCCAAAGTTACGTCCCTGGGAAGTTGAAACACCAATTTACCCAAACGGGGCCCACAGTTTTGGCGCTTCATCTCCTAGAGTTAGGTTTTTGGACGTTTTAGTTTTTCCATTGTTTCTAAATAATAAATAGGCCCTCGAGCCTCACTGTAACACAGTTCAGAGGTCTATAGCCACCACATCTCTTCTCAAAGATTCGCTACCAGCACCCTAGCTATTTTATTTCCATTATGTCTGTAAGCACATTTCTATTATTTGATATTAATGAAATGACGCATTATTTCCATTGCATCTCTATGTTTATGGTTATTTCTGTATTCTGTTGCGTTCCTGCATAAATCCGGATCATTGTGTTCCTGCATAAATCCGGATCAGTAGTTTGGGTCAGATCAAGTTCTGCAATTTGGTGTAGTGAGCATGGAAGGTAGTGTAAGGCATGGATTGTATAAAATAGTAGAAGTGTATTTTCATTCCAAATATTTAAAGGATTCAGGATTTCCTAGGAGAGTACGTTTGTGCCACCATCACCACTAGAGAACCACAGACTGGCGAGGTCACGAGGAGTGGTTCTAGTTGTGATGGCTAGAGTCAACGATGTGGCTCATGTTGCACATTCAGCTGGTGACTCACGTGCGAGTGAAGATAAATAAATGGAAATATCACATGCTCAGTTTCGAGGTCAACTACAAGGGAGTCTCTGTTATGATTGATTCTCGGGCAAAGGGTACTACCCTTGATAGTGGCAGCGCAGATTCAAATTTGGAATGCAAGTTTAAGGTTAGGATTAAGGTATTCAGATGGTATTTGTAAATATTTCAAAAATACGGTTTTTTACTTTCAAATCTAACTGAGATCGTTGATCAACTAAATTTCCTCTCCACATTGATCTCACTGGCTTCGATTTTGATCTCGAAATCCAATACCAAGGATGATTTGGTGTACAACATCATAGACTCTACTACAGATTTTGGGTGCTTTCAGGTTATAAACCATGTTTATTTCATATGTTCGATGTGTATATTAGTCGTATCGTCCAGTGCCTAAGTTAACAACAAATCATATTTTCTACAACTCGCCTTCCTTTGTAGAAGAAGTATGACTCATATATCTTGGCCATGTATATGAATTTCTTTATAGATCTCACTAAATGGACTTCTGTGGTCAAGCTTTGGAAATTATTGAAAGTTTGACAGAAAATAGTGTGATATTCTTGTTCTTGATTTGTCTTTGATAGGGGATTATTTTGTTACCCTTGGTCACATAATGAAGGGAAACAACTCTGGAGCAAGGTGGGCTTGATGTTGGCGAAACTAGCAGATAAAGTTTATCCATGTCACATAAAGTTGATCCATCTCAGCTAGTTTATTTTCAATTATTTTGTTCAAACGAATCAGAGAGATGTTAGTAACTGAGTTGCAAGTTATGTTTAAGAAACCATGTATAATTTAGCACCTAGTTTGAATGATAAAATTGGTACTTCAGATAAAGCTAGGAATGTTCTTCAGAATTATGAACGAGATAATGAAGGGAAGAGATAGAATTTGTGGAATTGCAGCATAATAGTGCAAGTTGTGTAAGAAGCTAGAGCATGCTAAATTGGATTTTTTGAATGGCTATTGTGCTAGTGTCTTTTGAATTCAAATTTGATTTCAGTGTTAAAATATAGTCATGTCATTAATTTAAATTTGGTTGAAAATTTTCATGTTGTATTGTTGTGACATTTAGTCTGGCCAACTATTGTCACATGCATGAGTTTCTGTTGGAATTGGTCATTCTAACAAGACAAAACATTTATTTGCAAGATTTATTTACCACGAGATATGATAAAGACATGGCAGTGAAGATGACATTAGACGATAGTGGTTGGAGGAAGGATGATGGATAACCAAGTTTGTTTGAATTTGTAGAATAGACACATGACCGTGATAAAGTATGAGTCACACATTGTAATTATAGAAAATCTACATGTGATATATTTCTTTGTAATGGTCCTTTTTGGTCCTTGAAATGTTTTGTGTACCTAGTATCTTCTTAAGCTTGGAGTATATTAAAAGGGCATATGGTTGTAAGACCGAGAGAGGCATGCATACCCCTTTGTTATGTGTTCCCTAGTGACATCAAGTTGTGGAGTCAACCACTCGGTAGGTATCAGGGTAGCAAGTGTATTCGTATCTAAGATTGATATGCAATCGGAGAATTGAGTCTTCAATTAAGGGGGGAATTGTGAGATGGAATAATATCAAAGTGTGAAGGACCAATTCAAAGAGAGTTCATTAAGAAGTTGGATGAACCATGTATGTGAAGGACTTCCTACTAGACCAGTGGTTGCAATGGTTAGGTACCCATGCATTCCAGTGGATGGTTGTTCCTTTATATGGACGTTGATAATTTGATGATGTCTACATGAAAAAGGTACAAGGTGTAATTTCCAGATTGGACTAGATGTAGATCTTGTTGATTGAGATTGAGACAATTAGTCATTAAGGGGGCGACTTGGAAAATATAATTCCAAGGTGTCTTAGTTGTGATGTTTTTTATGTATAGGAGTTTGTTCCTAGTATTTGGGATTTTTTTGAGGTCTAGTTGGTTGAGAGACTCTCTCCAATTAGTTAGCTTCCTAGATTCATGTGTGGTTGAGATATTCACTCAACCAAGAGATTGTATGTCCAAGATAGATTAGCTATCTCGAAACATAGTTTCTTGTATTTATATTGTATTATTATTTGATGTGAATAATAGAATTTTTGTCTGCCTTATGCAAATATAACTCATCATAAGATAAAAAATGACATGATCATCATTTCTAATAACAACACCACTTAAAAAAAGCATTGGTATCCATTTAACCCGTAAGACATGTTTGTTTTGTTTTTTTTTTATGTTTTTAAATTTAATCTTTTTCTATTTTCCAAAAGTGACAAAACAATCAAATCTAATGAACTGGAACTTTTGTTTAACGAGATGATAATAAAAATATAATTGTCAACACCGTTTTGAAGTTTTGTTTAAGTAGATTCCAATAAAAATAGAATTTGCGGAACCATTTTCAATCATCATTATAGTACAGAATTTGCTGAAAAGACAAGCTAAGCCATGGAAGAATGGCAACACTTATTGAATGGGAGAGGTGCGAGGTCAGGTAGCAGGACTTGAGAAAATAACAACATCACATCAATTAAATGAGTTGTGAAAGAGATCAGAAGTGAGGGACCATGAATTTTCGCAAAGAAAACAAAAGAACTTGCCACCAACATTAACGATATGAGTATGATTATCCTATTGCGTCGGAGAGCCCAAGGCTAAATAAAGTGGATGATAAGTCCTCTATGCCAACGAATAAAATTTAATTTTTTTATATATATTTTTTTTCTTAATAAAATTACGAACAACTATTTACATAAAAGAAAACCATAATATCATGGGCTAATACCATGGTTTATTAATATCATAGGACATCTAGACTTTTGATTATCATGTTATGGATCTAAGCTTTTAATTATTATGTTACAATACCATGGACCAATACCATCGATATCAATACCACATGCCCAAAACCAAACTTATTTCACAATCAAAATATTTTATAAATATTTTAATTTAATTTAATTTTATGACATATTTTAATTAAATCTAAAAACAAAAAAGGTTATAATTACTTTTGAGATATATCTAAACCCTCCATACCTCCATCTTCATGACTATTAAAATTATTCTCATAGAGATTAAATGGAGGTTTTAATCAAATTAAAAATTCGAATACTTGTTTATATACATATGTGAAATTTTTATAATACAAATAATATTATAAAGCAAGGATCCAAGCAAGGAGACAAAGAAAAGTGACTAACACTCATAGAGGAAAGATAGTGCATGATTATTTTAAGCTTTTTATTTTCTTTGACATGATTGATCCAAAATATAGGTAACCAATTATGTTTTTCCTTTTTTTAGATACTTTCATAGATACAGTACAATGGAATCAAATTTAAGAGAGATGGGGGGGGAGGAGAGATGGGGGGAGAGATATGGATTTGGAGGGGGGGAAGAGAGAGGGAAGAACAAAGACATTGAGAGATAAAGGTGGAGAGAGAGAGGGAGTAACAAGGGAGATATGAAGACAAAATTAGGGAGAGAGGAGATTAGGGAAGAGAGAGAAAATGAGAGGATAGAGATAGGGAAAGAAGGGGAAGAGAGAGAGAGATATATATGGAGGGGGAGAGAGAGAAGGGGAGAGGGAGGTAGATAGTGACAGAGTTGGAGGGTGTAGAGAGAGAGTGTGTGATGGGGGGAGAGAAGAGGGAGGTGGGAGAGAGAGAGAGAGAGAGAGAGAGAGAGAGAGAGAGAGTTGGATGGGGTGAGAGAGGGAGGGAAGAAGAAAGACATAGAGAGAAGGGTGGAGAGGGAGAGGGAGTCACAAGGGAGAGATAAAGGGACATATAATGTAATATAAATATAAATAGGGGAGATATATAATATAAGCCAACCTAGATCTATCTTAACCTCGAATCTATCAAGCGTGGAGAGAGATCAAATCTCTCGAGGTGCATTAAGGGAATTTAGAGGTCTAAAATGGGCCTCCTAAGGAAATTATAAAATAATAGAGGAGCTAATAAAATAATATTATATTACATCATCAAAATTTAGAAAGAAAAAAAAAGAAAACACTATTTTTTCAACTCGTATTTTCAACTTATCTCCATATGGGTTTACTCAAATTTCAAGTGGAAACACTCATTGAATGCATAATTTTATTCCTCAGCCAAAGAATACCCATGTTGCATACTTTTGATGGACACTACTACATGAAAAATGAGAAATATATGAAAAATGTGATTGCAATCACGTTTTTTCGTGTATTTCTCATTTTTGTGTAGCAGAGTCCATCAAAAGTATGCAACATATGTACTCCTTGGATGAGGATTTAAATTTTGCATCCAACGAGTACTCTCGCTCAAAATTTGCGTAAAACTTAGTGAGATAAGTTGAAAATATAAGTTGAAAAAATAGTTTTATTATTTTATTATTTTTATTATTTTTATTTTTTACTCCAAAAATGGTGAATCATCTTCCATGGTTGACATCATCATCTTGAATCCTATTGGTTCTAATAAAGTTTATTTTGGTTGTACATTTTTCTTAGGAGACCCATTTTAGACCTCAAATTTTACCTAATTTGAAAAACTCTTTTTTTAGTGCAAAACTTGAGTAACGGTTTAAACTTCGAGAGATTTGATCCCTATGGGAGTTTGATAGATGTGAGGTTAAGATGGATCTAGATTGGTGATATATACATTAATTTTTTAAATGATATGTAATATATACACAATTGACATTAAAATGTTTTACATAACATGTACATCTAGACATTTTATGATACAAATTAAAATGGTTTTTTATTATTAACATATTTTTAAGTATATGTCAATATTAATTCTTATTAAAATATTTTATCAATAGCCAAAGTATAAGATTTAAACATTTTAATCTCACTTTTTTTTTTTTTCCTTATAATTACTTTGCAACATATTCAAATTTGTTTTTATTATAACTGACATTATTTTTCTATTTAGAACATAATTTTTAACTTTTATTTTTATTTTAAAAGGAACAGATGGATGGAGGGACAAACTTACACATCCCCTCATACTAAGCTGTAGAATGAGCGTCTCAGCTTAATCATGATTTTTTTTTTTTTTTTTTAATGGTTAAAATGTTTATTTGGTCTTATATAGTCTATATAACATTCAAAAATACAATAAATTGTATTTTACACTCTAAAAAATTTAGATTTGAGAAATTTAATCATTTTCAGTGCATATTACATCGATACTTAATATATATCCATAATGATTAATACCCCGAACTGAAAAACTAGATACACCTTTGGTCATAACAAACAACCAACACAATAAATCTGCCAATAACTCGGTTATGGAAATTATCATGTTTCAAGAATCATATAAAAATGTTAGCCACATGTTGGGCCATGAGAATGAGAATCTTGTCCACAACATTCCATTTGCTTTAATAATGTTGATTTTAACGATGTATAAAAACTTAGATTCATACATTATTGTTAAATGAAAATTATCAAGTAACACAATAAACTTCACATATTTATACAACATCCCATACAACCATCAACTCTTTCCATTGGAAATTCACGATTTCAGTAGCACGAGAATCACATGTAAGATATAAGTACTACAATATATTTTCTACTTCATGGTTTCAATAGCGTTTGAGGAAGAGGTCAAGAAAGTTTGTTTTCACCCCAGTTTTATTTTTTTAGTAATGGAATATGCCAATTTATTTTAGAAAGTTGTATTTATATGGTATTGAATTTAATTATTATATTAAATTAAATTGGTTGGTTTATTTACAAATTAGTATATAAATATATAAATAATAGAAATTATATTCACTAATATGATTAGGTTAGCAATAACTATTACTAAAGTTACCAAAATTTATCTAGAAATAAATTTGACTTCAAAATTCAAAACTTTCCACTTTTATATATATAACGAATATCATAATTCAAGACTTTTCACTTTTATATATATAACAAATATTGTTTTTGTTTACATTTTTAATATAACATTTTATTATAATATATACCTCAAAGTAACTTTCAACAATATCAAAATTATATATGTAATTTTTATAATTTAAATAAAAGTATAATTCTTTAATAAAATAATAATAATAATTTAAAAAATAATTATTAATTTAAAAAACAATTATTAGTTTATTAACTTACTTGAAAAAAATAATCATTCAATAAATAAACAAGTAAATAATTAAAAAGTCAAATTTCCAAGATATAATATTAGCACAAGCGCGTGAATTTCTAATGCGGCGGTCTTTACTACCCCGACAAAGAAAGAGAGGAACGAGATCCAACGGTCAAGCACCTATTGAAATATAATATAAATGAGCTTTCAACTTAACGTCGGGGATCGCCTAATCACGGTTAAACAGAACCAACGGCCATGCAGTTAAATTTTCAACCATCTAATTGGTCATAGTCATAGTGTCGTGGCCATGATTTTCAATGCAAATTTTCAGGCTGGTTAGACTATGGCATAATTTAAAAATTTTAATAATATAAAAAAATTAAAAAATAATAATTATTAAAATATATTTATTTTTGTTAGATTAAAAGTTTTTATTATTCAATAAAAATTACTTATTATGTAATTTTATTATCTAATTCTTTATATGTTTTTGATTTGCCACTTGAAAAACCAAACCAAAAATAAAACAAGAGAAATTTAAACTCAAAAGCACATATGAATACCAAAAATTTTCAAAAAAAATTATAGAACCAAGGACGTACCATGAATACCAAAAATTTAAAAAGAAAATATAGAACCAAGGCTTATCAACTATAAAAACCATCTTAATCATTAAATAAAAATAAGCTACTAATATGCTTAGACATACTAAAATAATAAACATATGAAAGAAAAACAAACATTCAAATAAGCAGAAAGAAGTGGAAACATTCACCTAGGTAGGAAATGAGTCAATTGGACTATCTAGAGGAGTCGATCCCTTCCCATAGCTTTAAAATGGAGCTCATAATCACTAGGATTTTCATATTTCGGTTCAAAAGAAATCTTTTTATGAGCGGTTTTAGTTGTCAATAAATTTTATAGTGTATAAAAAATATATATATTTTTAATGTTAACGAAGTTAAAAATAGTTTATAACATAGATTATTTTTTCATCTGACTATTTCTGTGGAATTTTACAATAGTCGCTCCCAATTTCTGGACAAACTCTTCCCTAAATACATATATTGATTTAGATGTAATTTGTATACCCTATATCAAGCAGCCACCACCGCGATAACGTCCAATTCAGAATGGAAATCACGCCGCATGATGATTTCCTCATTTCCTTCACGTAGTTCTGGTTGAATCGTAACTAGAGTTTGCATGTGAAAGAGCTATGCTAAGGATTGTGCTCAGAACCTTGCACGACAACCCCGGGACGAACTGTGTTCACCAACACCTTGACGAGATCTACCTCGTTGACAAGTCATGATTATTGTCCACATGCACGACGTAGAGGGCAACATGATCCAAACTACTGAAGACTCTTGATACCTCTAGCGACTATAGTTGACTGAATTGGTCCCCTTGGACATAAGCGCTGGTTATAATGGGCAAATCTCACAATGATGGTCTTGTATTTCAATAACCCTGTCCCTGACATATTTAGAAACCTGCAATTCCATGGCAATCTCCAAATTATAGGGATGAACAGAAGTCCATCCTTGTATATCCCAAAGAAGGAAGGCCCTATCCCTGCTGATCAGTCAGGGGTGAAGGCATCAGTTGGTCAGGGTGGGTGGAAGTCTGAGCAGAATTATAGGCTCTTGGCATTGCCTGGAGTTGCAAAGGAAGAAAAAGAAACAAAGAGAATCATATAATTTGGGTGCAGAGAAAAGAGGGAAACACACTATTGGGCTGCAGAGAAAGAAGTGAAGAAAATGACAGTCATTGTGTGCATTTGTGTGTTGTTTTTATTGTCATTTTATCAGAATGGGGTTTCAACTTCAGAGGATAGCTACCTTATAGACTGTGGATCAAAAAGTAACACCACAGTGGGGGGAAGGATCTTCACTGCAGATACCCCCTCTTCATATATGTCAATTGCCACCAATGAAGACATCTTTGCTAACGCAACAAATTCCAATCTACAGGTCCCTTCTGGTATCTATTTGACAGCTAGAGTATTTACTCAGAAGTCATCCTATACCTTCAGTATTGGGCAGCAGGGCAGACACTGGGTACGTTTACATTTCTTTCCATTCTCTTATCAAAAGTACAATCTTACAAGTGCCATATTTTCAATAGCCACCCAAGATTTTGGTCTATTGTACAATTTCCAAATTCAGAATAGTTCATTTGTGATAAAGGAATATCTCATCAAGGTAACTGAACAAACATTGGTCCTGACCTTTATTCCCTCCAATAATTCCTTTGCGTTTGTCAATGCCATCGAAGTTGTTTCTGTGCCGGACACTCTTGTTTCAGACACAGCTCAAGCTGTGCCCCTGCCTAATACTTACAGTGGTCTATCTGAGCATGCTTTTGAAACAATTTACAGACTTAATATGGGAGGACCCTTGATTACCCCTGACAATGACACCCTTGGGAGATTTTGGGATCCTGATACAAGCTTCTTAACTTCAATATCGCTTGCCCAAAATTTCAGCATCTCTGCCAACAATATTGTGTACCAAGGACTAGTTACTAGTGAAACCGCTCCCAATATTGTATATGCTACTGCTGAGGAGATGGCTGTAGCCAATGTCACAAACCCAAATTTCAACATTTCTTGGTTGTTTACTGTGGATCCAGATTACCAATACTTCATTCGAATGCATTTCTGTGATATTGTGAGCATTGCATTGAACGAGTTATACTTCAATGTATATATTAACAATGATAATGTGATCAGTAATTTTGATATATCAGCTGCAACACAAAATACCTTGGCAGCAGCTTATTACAGAGATTTTGTAGTACTTAATACACCTACTGGATCGAAAAATCTTGCTGTCAAAGTAGGACCTGCAATAAATATGGTAAATGTTCTCCCCAACGCCATATTAAATGGGCTGGAGATTATGAAGATGAGCAACTCTAACAGAAGTCTGGATAGATCTTTCTCACCAAACAGTTCTGTCAGATCAAAAAGGAATAGCAAAGTTGGTCTAATAGTTGGATCCGTTGCAGGATTTTTTGTTGCTCTTGGGCTGTTAATGGTGATCTACTTCTTCTGTTGTCGTAGATCTCAAAAATTATCTACTGAACCCCGGTTGCCTCTTCCACTACATGGAGGGCATTCTGAAACTAAAGAACGCAAGGGAAGCAAAGTATCTGCTGGGAGTCCTGCTTCTCCCGGTCCTTCAAATCAAGGATGGCACTTCACATTTGCAGAGATAGAAGAAGCTACCAAAAACTTTGATGAGAGTTTGGTTCTGGGTGTAGGTGGGTTTGGTAAAGTGTTCACAGGGATGCTTGCAGATGGAACCAAAGTGGCTGTAAAACGGGGAAATCGAAGCTCTGGACAAGGAATGGCAGAATTTCGGACTGAAATTGAAATGTTGTCTAAGCTTCGACACCGTCATCTGGTTTCTCTTATTGGCTATTGTGAGGAGCATTCTGAGATGATTTTGGTTTATGAGTACTTGGCCAATGGAACTCTTAGGAACCATTTGTATGGATCAGATCTTCCTCCTATGTCATGGAAGCAAAGGCTTGATATATGCATAGGGGCTGCTAGGGGTCTCCATTACCTTCACAGAGGAGCAGAGCAGGGAATCATTCACCGTGATGTAAAGACAACCAACATTTTGTTGGATGAGAATTTCGTGGCCAAGGTGGCAGACTTTGGGATTTCAAAGACTGGACCTGCTCTGGATCAAACCCATGTGAGTACTGCTGTAAAAGGTAGCTTTGGGTATATTGACCCTGAGTACTTTAGAAGGCAGCAATTGACAGAAAAATCTGATGTCTATTCCTTTGGAGTAGTGCTAATGGAGGTACTATGTGCAAGGCCAGTCATTGATCCTTCTCTTCCCAGAGATAAAATCAATATAGCAGAGTGGGCACTGCATTGGCATAGTAGAGGCATGCTTGACCAAATTATTGATAGGCATCTTGTTGATAGCATCAACCTTAACTCACTGAGAATGTTCGGAGAGACGGCTGCAAAGTGTTTGGCTGAGCAGGGTATTGACAGGCCCACCATGGGTGATGTGCTGTGGAACTTAGAATATGCCCTTCAACTTCAGGAAACTGCGATGCTGGATGATCCAGATGAAAATAGTGCTGGATGATCCAAATTAAAATAGTGCTAATCGCCTTTCAGAGATTCCATTACGCTTTTATCATGAAGAGCATTTCAGTAGTAGCACTATAGAGAGCGATAATGTTGTTGCAGGTGAAGAAGGTTCGGAAGGTGCAACTGCAAGTATAGTATTTTCACGATTAGTTAATCCTTAGGGAAGATGATTACAGAAATTTGGTGTGTGGAGATTCATTTACCAACTTATGTGAGTTGGCCACTGTTCCGCAAAACAGGAATGGCACTCAGAAATCCTTAAAGCTACATTGGTCCTCAAACTCAAATCTTCAGTTCTGCCTTTAATGGTACTTGCTGTCTACCTTGCTGCCATGCTAGCAGAGCCCATATGGATGGATTTTCTCGCATTTCCTTATCTTTTTTTGAAGTTTCAAATTCTACCTTGTCAATATGGTACTATTCGGTGGTATTTCCTGTGTATTGAACCGTTTGGCATTTTCACTTATTAGAAGCTTTCTTTGACTTAAATGAATAGTTTCTATCGAATTCTACCTTGTTCTCGGATAGTTGTATCAATTATTGAAAAAAGAGAAATTCAATTTTATAGAGGTTTTTTCCAATTTATATATAGTTTTTTTTCATGGACATGACATCTTAGATCTATTTCAACTCTACTTCTCATCTTATATATTTGAAAAAATTTATCGAGGTTTTTTCCAATTTATATATAATATTTTTCCCTGAGCATATCAGCTTAGATCTATTTGAATTTTTTTGATATTTAAATTTTGAAATTAAAATAGATTTAAGCTCAATGAAATCGTATCTTAAAAAACCATATTCATATAATTTTAATTTTCTACTATTTCTAACTACTATATTTCTGCATCACTAAAAATACTAAAAATTCAATATGACAAGACGAGAGATTATTAGAATCTGTAGTGGGTAAAGGAAAAAACTCCTAATTTACTTGTGTCATCTATTTCAGTGTGAATATGTTTCATTCAACATAGTCATAATATTGTTTATAAGCCCCTTTATGTGTTATTGAAAGTTTTATTGTATGACCAGCTCGATAATCAATGAATACAATCTAACTAATAACAAAACAACACAGGAAGTGAGTGAGTTCGCGTTTCAGTTAGGAGAGCCGCGATGCTGCCGCCCACGGTCTGACCAGAAAATTTAGTTTGTTTAAAACCGAATTCAACTATCTGATGTAAAATAACGAAGCTTCAAGCGTGGAGCGCTATAGGAGGGCTTAATTGGGAATTTGTGAAGTTTTTATTGGATTTTTGGTTGGAAAGTAGTCAAAATATTTGTGGTCAAATTTTAATTTGTATTATGGATTTTATCACTTTCAAAAATTTTAAATAGAAAAATTCTAAATATCTATTGTAAAGAGTCCATTATTAAACTTTATAATTTTAATAAATCTTTTTAAATTTAAACCAATTAAATTAATAAAAAAAACTGTAAAAAAATCACACTTAAAATTACTCAATCTTTATACATTATAATATCAGAAATAACATGTCCATCATCTCATTGTCTCAAACCGCAATGATCACACCGCTATTAAAAATTATTGGTATCCAGTTAAGCTGTCAGCGTCACTTAATTGACTGAAAGAGGTCAGTGGTCGGTGCAAGGCTATATTGTAGAGGCGTAGCAATATCCGAAACGACTTCCGTCATTCAAATAAAAGAGGTTGAAATTTTGTAAGACTATGTGTTTTTATGGTATTTTTATTTTGATGGTAGATATTGGGTATATTAAAAAAAAAAAAAAATCAAATTTTGAAATATTTATAAAATTTGTGGTTGAATTAAATTTAGTAATTATGATCAAAGTTTTTTTTTAATAAGTAGGTTGGATTCAAAATTCAAAACTTTCTAATATATATATATATATAATTTTTATTTTAATATTTTATTATAATATATATTTTTAAATTACTTTAAAAAAAAATTAAAATTATTAAAAAATTTATAAATCAAATAAAATTATAATTTTTAATAAAATAATAATAATAATAATAATTAGTTGAGAATGAGGATGGGTATTGTTAGCGAGGTGACCCAGGATCAAATTTTAATTGAATGGTTGTGCCTTGTGCTTGGGTGAAGAGGCATGCTAAAAATTCTAGTGAGCTTAGTGCTGGTTTAGCCAAAACAAGATATGATTCTTTAGTGACTTTGACAAATTAGATGCTCCTGAATTGCTATTTCTCAAATCACATATCAAACCTAAAAAATCACAAAAACACTTGACAAATAATGATAATCACAGCAATTGCATATAGATTTTCAAAAGCCTGTCATGATAACATGAAAATAGTCATATAAAGGAAAAATTGACGGCATTCAAATTTTAAATCCAAAATTAGTTGAATGTCCTAAATCATAATGGACAACAAAATTACATATTATTTTAAAATGTTCGTAGCATTCTAGTACAACATCTTAGTAATAGACAATATTTGAGCTAAGCCTCTCGTTGAATCACAAATTTCATTGTCTTCCAAACACAACTTAAGAGAAATCCCTCTCAGGAAAGTTGATTGGTGTGAGCATAGTCCAAATAAATAGAGCTGCTGCTATCAACTCCACTGAGATGCGCACCCAAATGGATGGCCAACCCACATCATTGTATTTTATTATTGAAGTAGAAGTTGTTTTCCAGCCAATTAGAATCATCACTGAATACATGTTTGCAGCAACAAATATAATATGGAACAGAGAATAAGAATATGCAATAAGTGTTCTTTCATCTTTCTGCTTCTCATGATCAAATGCATACAGGCGCAGAGGGGTCTTCTCTAAAACTGGATTATCTCTCGTAGATTCAAATGTCAATTTACTTGAGTTAGAACCAGTACTCGCTGCAGAATACAGCAATGGAAAAATTGTTGTAACCATTCCAACCATACCATTGCCCCTATAACTATAAGCTTTTCCATCGTCAAAATGACCAACTGCAATTATACCATTGAAATGCTCAATATACTCCCTCGGATCTCTTGCAAGTCCAGTGTAGCACAAGTATGTGCAGTAGAGTGACATTACAGAAGCTAGCATAAGGATTTCTTTCCACAGCGATATCTCGGTTGATTATTGTTCTCAAATATATATATATATATATATATATATATATATATGATAAACATAGAAAATTCAGAATCTTTGAAAACGTTATGCTCTGGATTTTTCTCACAAACTCAGAAATGCAGACTGCTACAAAATCTCAGATTTGTATGTTTTCGGATGGGAGGATGGTCTAATTTATAGGGAGAAATTATGGTTTTAGGGCCCCGCACTTTGCCATCTTTAATTTTAATTTTATGTTTCTTTGTGATTTTTAAAATATGTTCTTTTTGGAGGAACTGCTAGCTTGACATTTTTACCAAGCCATAAACAGATCTCGTGTGGATCCTTCTGGAAATGTATCCGAAACAGAGCTGGATGCAGATCCACAGAAACACTATTCTCGGATCCAATCCAGTAACATAGACGGTGGGTCCCCATATATGCCGCATGCATATAAAGTTAAATTGTTGTGGGACTTGTAAGTATGGGCTGTTTACTTGAAAATGCAGGCCTCCAGTCTAGCGTCTAATTCAATCAGTTAACGTTGTAGAACAATTTTTGAGTAAATGCATCTATTAAGGGCCAAGGCATCTCTGGGACTTTACATTTGAAGCAATACCTTACATTGTAAGCTGCTACTAATAGGTCTGCACCCATGCGTTTTTGCAGATGTTGTGAATAAATCTGCCTCTTAGCTCTATAAATGAGTTATTGAAATCAAAATTACAAACATGGAGTTGTGTTTGAGCCTGAGCTTTGCCAGATCAAAATCAAGATGAAATTGAAAGCTAATGTATAAAGAAAAGTGGCAATATACCACATACGAATATAAAGTTAAACTGCTATTGATGGAACAGTTACTAGAAAGATATAAATGCAAGCCTCTGGTTGAAACTTATTTCAATCAATTCACAACAAATTTTGAGTAAATGTATCTATTGAGTCATCTCTCTCCGCCTTCATGTCCTGCATTTGAAGCATACAATCGAAAGTGCTCCTAGACTCTGCATTTGAAGCGCACAAGACACAGTATAATCAACCAACCATCTTGCTCTATATATATTCCTGAAGATGCTCATGCAAAGCCTCGTGGGAAATACTTATGCAAAGATCTTCATGATTGAAATATGGGCAAAAGTACTTACACTTGGAAACACATAAAAATGAAAATTCTCAGAAAATCATTGATTCTATGTCCATGTTTGTGTGCTTTTTACAGGGATTTCCAAAAGTAGGTGTTCACATCTTTGAATCTTTGGTTTTGTCAATGGACATGTGAGGGTATATACATCTAATGAGGTGGAAACAGAATTGGAAGCAGCCAAAAGGGAGTATTTGCAGGCTGCTGTTGGTGTTACTGCTGAGAGGAAGGTCCTTATTCCAAAACTGTTAGATTGGTATATGTGGGATTTTGCGAAGGATAAAAAATCCTTGTTAGAGTGGATATGTGAGCAAGTACCAATCTCTTCAAGAGCTACTGTGGAGGAATGCTTGAAAAGAAAAACAGATGAAAGTGTTTCACAGGCAGTTATATACATCTAATGAGGTGGAAACAGAATTGGAAGCAGCCGAAAGGGAGTATTTGCAGGCTGCTATTGGTGTTACTGCTGAGAGGAAGGTCCTTATTCCAAAACAGTTAGATTGGTATATGTGGGATTTTGCGAAGGATAAAAAATCCTTGTTAGAGTGGATATGTGAGCAAGTACCAATCTCTTCAAGAGCTACTGTGGAGGAATGCTTGAAAGGAAAGACAGATGAAAGTGTTTCACAAGCGGGTATATACATCTAATGAGGTGGAAACAGAATTGGAAGCAGCCAAAAGGGAGTATTTGCAGGCTGCTATTGGTGTTACTGCTGAGAGGAAGGTCCTTATTCCAAAACTGTTAGATTGGTATATGTGGAATTTTTCGAAGGATAAAAAATCCTTGTTAGAGTGGATATGTGAGCAAGTACCAATCTCTTCAAGAGCTACTGCGGAGGAATGCTTGAAAGGAAAGACATATGAAAGTGTTTCAAAATTACAAACATGGAGTTGTGTTTGAGCCTGAGCTTTGCCAGATCAAAATCAAGATGAAATTGAAAGCTAATGTATAAAGAAAAGTGGCAATATACCACATATGAATATAAAGTTAAATTGCTATTGATGGAACAGTTACTAGAAAGATATAAATGCAAGCCTCTGGTTGAAACTTATTTCAATCAATTCACAACAAATTTTGAGTAAATGTATCTATTGAGTCATCTCTCTCCGCCTTCATGTCCTGCATTTGAAGCATACAATCGAAAGTGCTCCTAGAATCTGCATTTGAAGCACACAAGACAGTATAATCAACCAACCATCTCGCTCTATATATATTCCTTAAGATGCTCATGCAAAGCCTCATGGGAAATACTTATGCAAAGATCTTCATGATTGAAATATGGGCAAAAGAACTTACACTTGGAAACACATAAAAATGAAAATTCTCAGAAAATCATTGATTCTATGTCCATGTTTGTGTGCTTTTAACAGGGATTTCCAAAAGTAGGTGTTCACATCTCTGCATCTTTGGTTTTGTCAATGGACAGGTGCGGGTATATACATCTAATGAGGTGGAAACATAATTGGAAGCAGCCAAAAGGGAGTATTTGCAGGCTGCTATTGGTGTTACTGCTGAGAGGAAGGTCTTATTCCAAAACTGTTAGATTGGTATATGTGGGATTTTGCGAAGGATAAAAAATCCTTGTTAGAGTGGATATGTGAGCAAGTACCAATCTCTTCAAGAGCTACTGTGGAGGAATGCTTGAAAGGAAAGACAGATGAAAGTGTTTCACAGGTGACAGAAGTAATGCCATATGAATTCACTTTCCGATATCTTCTACCCTTTTAATTACATACATACAAAGAGTCGTACATTACAATGTCCCACTGTTTGGAGGGGAATTTGTCTTAAGATGTAAAGTATTTGGGAGAATGTCGCTATACGAGTAAGTTGTAACTATACTGAGTGGATTCTTGGAACCTTATTCATTTAAAATGGTGAGGTAGTTGTACTAGTTCATGCTTCCATGTATATATATCAGATTCTTGTAAAAGTGCTCCTGATTCTTATTTCAGGCACCAACAAGTTAGCGATTCAATTCTATAAAGTTTGGGTCCTGTATAATTTACACCTTTCAATAGTTTTGAAGAACTAGAAACTTCCAAGAACACTTTTGAGGTCAGTTTATCTACTGCATTGCTTATGGCTTCACCATCAATTTACCAGTACATACACAGATTTGGAAAGCAAGACAATATAATGGAATTTAAGGCAGAATTGATATATACAGAATGGAATTTAAAAATAGAATTTATATACACATTGCGTATATCAATCAAATTGTCCAGAATATCAACATGTAAAGCAGTAACATAATAGAAAGTAGTAACTATTATGCTATTGCATTGCAGCTACAAATAGAATTAAGTTTATAATGAAAAAAACTCCAATAAACATGCATTTTAAATCAAAATTGATTGAATATATCAATCATAATGGACAGCCAAAATTACATATTATTTTAAAATGTTCGTAGCATTCTAGTATAACAAGTTAGTAATAGACAATATTTGAGCTAAGCCTCTCGTTGAATCACAAAGTTCATGGTCTTCCAAACACAGCTTAAGAGAAATCCCTGTTAGGAAAGATGATTGGTGCAAGCACAGTCCAAATAAATAGAGTTGCTGCTATCAACTCCATTGAGATGTGCACCTTCTTACTCTACCATATTTTGGGTTGGGGTTTTGTTTGCATGCGAATATATGAATACAAAATTCATGATTATTATTGTGAAAGTCATAGAGAACCAATATGTAGGGGTGAAGGATACCAAACATATTTCAGAAAAGGAAAGGAATGCTATAAAAACAATTTATTATAAACAACACTGCCCATATGAGTTTTAATTTATTCATCAAATTTTCAAACTGTATATCATCACTTTTAACAGTTATATTGTTCTAGAGTCCAGAAACATATTGTTTTAGAGTCCAGAAAGAATAGTACAAGTATTCGCAGATTCATTGTGCCATAAACAAGCAAAAACAACCACAGATATCATGATTCATTACAACAAAGTGCAAAATGGATATTGAGTGAAAGACTTTTACCCTCAAGTACATTTCTCAGATCAATGAGCTTCGCCTTCAAGCCTTTGCAGCAGTTTGCATGCATGGTGTAAACATCATCCATGTCTGGGATCCTCTCGTAGAATCCCCCAAAATACTTCGTTTCCAAGAACATAAATTTCATGCCCCTTGTAGCAAATCCGATTTTGAGCTTGAGAGTATTTAAGACGTCCCACTCTTTCTGGCGTGGGAAAAAGCGTCTTGACAGATACCAATCTTTGTAAAATCTGATGGTTCGTTCATTGGAACGGATGTACATGAACCCTGTGTTGGCATCGCTCTAGACATCCAAAGGGTCGCCATTGTATTTGTCACATGTCATCTGGATGTTTGCATCTTGTGCCAGTCTTGCAAAGGGATTTCGCAACCACATTTTCAGCATCCTGCACAACAAAATGAAGCACACTTGTCAACAAATTTGCAGCCACCGAGAAGAAAACGAGCTCGATGTATAAGAATAGAAAGCCTTACAGAGTTCGATGTCGTAGAAACCCTCACAGAAATCTGATTTTCATCAATATATATTTACGTTATATAACTGAATAAAAATAATCGTATTTAATTCTAAGGCTTAGATTATTTGAATCGTCTAACATTAAAATCAAAGGTCCATAATGGTACAGGTAGCTATTTAGGAAAGTTGTTTTCAGATAAGTACGCTTTACAATGTAAATAAGAACAATCTTAAAACTAGCAATTGCACCACATGTTGCAAAGGAAACGCCGTAAGGTGGTAGCATAGAGAAGAGTATCATTGATGAAAAAAGATCTGATATGTTATGTGATTTAATTGAATATTCACCATCAATCTGAACAACCATTAAAGCATTTGAAATAGCACTAGAATCGAGTCTCTTTTGAGTGAAGTGTTTCACAAGAAACCATGGCCTAAGTTTGATTGTCTAGAGTCAAGCTAGAATATGCTTCTCTTTCGCACTCCTGACCTTAGGCCAAACCTTGAAATCCACTGGAAGTTAAACATACTCCTGTATATTGAGACTGTAAGTTTTTCCCTCTTGTCATATAATGACACTATGTCTCCATTAATGTGCTCACACTACTATAGTTCTGAATATTTTGTTGCATATCAAAAGGCTATTGTTTCCCCTCACCCAAATGCTTGTGAACCATTTTTAATTTACCATAGAAATATGAGAATGACATCTGCTTCTCAAGTTTTCTCTCTGAACCCATATTTCTACCATTAATAGTAGAAAAAGAAAACAGAAAAGAGCCATATCTCAATTTTTAAACAAATTTTTCGAGTCAGCTGACTCACTGAACACGTGAGACAATTGAATTGAAAGATGTTATAAAACTTGATATGATAGTGAGAGACACAAATAAATACAGGTCAAGCATGGCCTTATTCTAATACATTTTCTATACTAAGAACTTGTGCACAAAATAGTTGAGATGTCAAGTTACACTATTGATCACAACTAATTCATTTAACACTCAAACAAACTGAAATGAAAGATGATATTAAACTCGAAATGATAGTGAGGGAACTCAATTCATGGCTCTCTAAATGTCATTGTTTTCGTTTTTCTTTGTCTGAGTTGGGATTCAATATCATCATCATATAGAATACGATTATCCCTAAGTGGCCATAATTTTTTTCTTATAAAAAGATTTTCTACTAAATCTACCAGGAGACTATGAGGCTTCAAGATTGTGTACACACAAATCATTGGCATTGTAAGTAGTTAAAGAAAGCAGAGCACCGACAATATCAAAACAATTTTTATTTATATTTTTTACTCTTTTGCATGAAATGGACTTGAAAGAATCATTCTAAATTTGGTTTTAATATAAGCAAATATTACAACTAAAGAAGTGCCTTATTGTCGAGTGTCATCCCAAGATCTCCAAATATTTCATTACGTGCATTAAATAAAGCTCATCCACCACCTTCAACCAGGAAGCCAATGATAACAGATTTTTCACTGGGCAGTGTGGCTCTGCAATCAAGGTCAACAATTTACTCCGTTTATCGTCTACTCGATCATGGGAAAGTTCTTGAAGGGTTTTTTGCAAGGTGTTTTACTTTACAAAATACATCAAGGGAAGCATCGTACGTGCCCTGGTCTGGGATTTGGAAACCTATTTCAAAGGAAAGGAAGGTGGGATGCTAGAATGCATAGAGAATGCAAGATTAATTAACCAAATCATTTTAGACAAAAAAAATTAGGCTGAAAGAGCTTGATTAAGACATCATCCATATCATCTAAGAATGTTGGGGAGGGTCATTGTGACATTATAAAACTCCATAGCATAGAAAATTCACCTCAGACATTCAGCTCTCCCACTGGACCAATTCCTTCTTGAATTTTCTGCATCATCAAGCATACCATTCCCATACAAATATATAAGAATTATATAATATGAACATGAACATGCACAATTAAAAAAATTAATAAATAGTATCCCTTCGATATGGAGCCCGAGATGCACGAGTAGCAGATGGAGTAGCACCAGTACGAGGAAGTGCAGGCGACAAACCTTGAGCAACATTTGGGATAGGAGTAGCAAAGGTAGCAGGAGTAAGATTAAAGGCAGTAGTTCAGAAGTTTTAGATGGAGAGTGGATTGGAAAACTCTGTTGGCAGATATGAAGGTTATCATTCTATCCACTGGGGGATTGTTAATTTCTAAAATCAGTAGTGTACATTGCAGGCTGCCATCCCACAACAACTGTGCATAATTACTACGCTGGGACAGTGATTGATGGAAATTATTGGAGTATGGAAAGTAAAAGTAGCTCGAAAATTGCTTTTGCTCTAGTGAGAGAGGAAAATTTTGAGGTTTTTGCCGAATTTGATAAATATTTGACATTGCTCTGTCAATAGTATTCGGTAGGCAATGATACTTTAGACATTGACTGTCATATGTCAAAGCTATTTTTACCGATTCTGGTTTTCTTCCTTACATTTGCTCTAGTGATTGCTCTGTTTATTGGACACTCTTCATTGACTAAGAGAGTTGCAGGCACATCTAGGCACATCTCAGCCCCGACAATCATTTTTTTCCTCAATATTTGACAGCCTTGAAGGCCTTGAAGCCCATGCAGCAGATTCATATTGCATAGTCCCCATCCTTTCAACCTTTTCTTGTGATCATCTAAGTATTTTCTTGAGCTCCCTACATCCTTAGAAGAGTCACAGGAACAAATATCCTTCCTTTTAATCTCTTTTGGGGACTAATAAGCCCTGTGATGGATGCCAATGAGATCAAGAGATGTCCCAACATTCATTTTCACATGGATCACCCCTAGTATTGTCACGTCCATGTGCCCTGTTGATCACAATTTATGAACAAGATATCCCTGAGGTATGGCCTTGAGATTGGATTTGTTTAAAGGAGATTTATCCTTGACATGGTGAAAATTTAATGCTTTGGGAGGGGATCGAAATGTTTACAGATATAATGAGGCCCATTTATTACAAAAGGGATGGAAAGGGACAAACATCCTTGCTTTTACTCTGTTTAGGGGACTAATAAAACAAACCCTGGTTGACAGCATTAGTACTCTTAAAGGCAGGTTAGGACAAGGCAAGGTCACATGTGAAAGAGAATGAAAGTACCCAATAATTATACCATGACAAACAACAAGAAGTTGTTTCCATACGGTCATGTGTAAGAGCACACTGTTCCACCAACAATGGTCTGCAAACAGCTTCTGTGAGCTGGTCCTATCTTGGAAGGTTGGTTGATTATATTATTTTTCATGCAAAATCAGTCCCCTAGAGCGACAGCTCTGCTTGGCATTATGGAAGTCCACTTGATGAGAGTACAAAGTTTTCAAATAGATCATACTCTGTAGCTGTGTTTACTGCCACACTCAACAGAAGCACTGGCAACTCAAGCAAGAAATGTATATATGTTTTCATACTTTTATGGTAGTATATGGTAAATTTGTCAAGTTTATATTATTGTTTCATGCAAACTCAGTTCTCGAAGCTGACTGCCAGAGTACCAATTTTGCTAAAGGTTTGGAATTTGCAATCGAGATAAAAATGTCAATACTATTTTGACCATACTATATTATGTCAATACTATTTGGACCATACAATTTCACTATGTCTGAGCCTTCAATGAGAGTACCATGTTTGCAAAAGGTTTGGAATCTGTAATTAAGATAATGATGCTAATACTATTTGGACCATACTATTTAGCTATATATAAGGTCACAGTCAACTGAAACTCAGGCAATTCAAACATGAAAAATCACTGTTTGATCTTGAAAAACATTTTAGTTTTTTTCTTTTGTTTTTAATGGCTTACAATAAATGGCAGAGCAGAGGCTAAAAAGAGTATTTAAATTATGAAGAAATGTTTATTGTATCACGTGAATAGATAAAAATGGCTAATTTTTTAAAATTTACTTATTATTTTTCTCTGCCTGAGATATCTTATGATTTGTTTCCCAGCCTCCATTTTAGTTGAGAAGTAGAAATTCTGAACACTGCTTTAAAAAAATACATTTGCTCTAGGCCATCAGATGCCCAATATATGTTGTGATTTGTTACACAAGCTACAGGTTATGATTTGTTTCCCAGGCTCTAGTTTATTTGAGAAGTAGAAATTATGAACACTTAAAAAAATTAAATTTGCTCGAGCCCATCAGATGCCCAATATATCTTATGATTTGTTGCACAAGCTACAGGTTATTTGAGAAACAGAGATTCTGCTTAATATATCTTATGATTTATTGCACAGGCCCACAAGTTATTTGAGAAGTAGAAATTCTGAGCATTCCATCTCCTACATTCTAGGGTCATTCCATAATTGCAAATTTCTCAAACCATGCCTCCATATACATAGCTTCTTAATTGTTTTAAAGGTGATGATGATGTTAATGAATTCTTATCATAACCAAATATGACCATTCCCACTCATGAATGTTTCAAATTTTACTACAGATAAAATGAAACCATACCATATTTCCTTCGATGTTTTACATCACACACAGATCAATCCATAAGCTTTAATCATTAATGCAATGAGAAAATATAAAATAGCCAGATGCAAAAAATATATCACATTTCCATTCAAAAAATAAACATTTTACACAGTACAAATCCATAACAATTTTCTTCCCTGTTCCAACCTCAACAACAGTACATGATTGTATAAGAAATTAACTACCAACAAAAATTCCAAAGTTAAAGAAAGACATCATCGTAAAAGTCATAACTTTCAAAACTAGATGACTTCACTTCTGCCATTGCACCTAAAAGATCAATATAAAATCTGTTAACAGTGGAACAAGAGAATATTAAAGAAAACATTAAAATCACTGTCGCATACCTAGTCATTTACTTCTCGAAGGAGTTTGGCCCTCTCTTCTTTCCAAAAGTAACCACTGCAAGGTAGAGCAGTAGTGTCAATTAAATTCATTTTCAATATGTAATTTATGTTTTATTTTCTGAAAGCTGAAGTGTTCTGAAACAGAGTCCTTGCACAATACATTCACATGTTTCAGTACACATAGTTTCCAGATACAACTGTACATTCAGATAAGGTACCCGTACAACCCAAGAAATTATAAATTATATGGAAAAAAACCCAATACAAAAACATACAATCAACTCACTATTACAAGAAGCATGCAAATTGTTCAAAACTTTAATGAATCATAAAAAGTAGAATGTAGAAAGATACAATTAAATAGCAACCATTCTACATTTAACCTTGTAAGAAGATCACTAACATGTCCTGTAAAAATAACTTGGGAATGACAAATGTAACAATTTAACAGACATATAAAATACAAATAAAAACATCACAATTTATAAATCATAAATGAAGGGTAAAGACTCGGCAACGAGCATCTTGGATTTTTCGAGAACCAGCAAAGTCTTTATATTGGAAAAAAAATCACAAATTTCAGGTTTTCTGTGAGATAGGGTCATGTGTCAATTCAAATAGCTAACTGAATCAAGAAAGGAGATTTGAATAAGGGACAGCACAGTCTCAGACACAGATTAAGTAAACAATTAATTGATTAATCAAATCCTACTTCCTCAAAAACTCGGTCAAATAAAATTCAGACTGGATGGGAAATGTTGATGCATCATTCAATAGATTGCTTCGACAGAGCAGCAGATCTTTCTCTCTGAAAATTTCAGAACTCACCTAATCTTAATGACAAAAATTCTAAAAAAAAAACCATTACGTATTATTGATGATTTTGAAACAACGCCTACTGAAGCCCCCAACGCCAAAAAAATTGTGCCTGAACTTTTTGTTTCTCCGGAATTAAGGAATGATCCAAACAACTGTAAAATAATGACCTTCAGGTAACTGAATTGCATGGCAATAAGAACCATTGCTTATTTTATGCAATATATTTTTGTTTACTTACAAAAAACCTGTTACCATATCCATGGATCCACACTTCAGATCTGTATCCAGACCCACATAGATCTACGACAGATCCACCAGCAAAATGGTTCTGTTTTACGTGGAAACGGATCCTTGCACCAGAAATAGTTCCTGCATTTGGAAACAGATAATTGGAGATGCACAGAAAGGATGGTTGATTTTCCCTAAAATGGAGGATATGATTCCATCCAATGGGAATCGGGTGGTTTCTTAATAGTACTGTATAAAATGAGATGTAAAGTTTCATAAAAAAGTGTGTGAGAGAGAGGAGGAAATAGGAGATAGTCTGGAGAAGAAATTCTCAGCAGGGTATTCAGAGATGTACAGAGACAGCACTGAGATCTTCATTATGGTTAGTTCATTAATGGAATTACTGTGCATTTATTTTCTTCCAACTCTGTGTATATTGACTGGAATTGATGGAGAAAGAGTTTTCAGAAGCCACATCCTAGCTGGGATTGATGTCCCGTTTGAAGGCCGAATTCAAAGAGAAACAGGAAGACAGGGGTTCAAAGGTCTTGGTTGGAGGACAAATGGAACTGCCTACTACGAATCACAGTCATATTTCACCTATGAAGGTCGTTTTAACCAGGTAAATTTGTATCATTTCCATTTCTTAGCTCACCTAGCAGGACAAGTGAAAATGAATGTCTGTTTTTATTTATTGGAAAGTCTGAAGCACATGGTTGCTCATTTCCGGGCCAGGGAAGACCCATCCCCACATTTTGTTTATCACAAAGCTCTAATTAAATTATTAATTGAAAATCAATTGGAAAAATTTGAAAGGACATGGAGTCATTTTCTATTTTGGGGAGGGTTTCAACCCCAGCCTCCTAAGGCTGAAAGAGGGTGGAAGAAGGGTGCCAAACAGGGCAAGAAAACTCCAGCAGGAACTTCCTCTCAGGGCACCTCCACTGAGCAAACCCAAATTCGAAAGGAGAAAGACATACCCTCATCTTCTGGTCCTAAAATACCTAAGGTTTATGCTAGAAGAAGTGATAGGCTTGGAAAAACATGGCCTACTATAAATCTGCCTCCTATTGTGAATTTCCCTCATGCTGAAAATCCACCCACTGAGAGTTCCCCTGCAGAAACCCAGCCACCAGAGCAGACCAAAGGAAAGAAGGTTGAGCCTGAACCCCGTGATGAAGAGATTCCAATTGAAAAATAATCCACACTATCTAAGATGTTTAAAATAAGTAAAATACCTCACACATGCCCTCAAACAAATTGAGACTAAAGATAAAGTTGAAACAAAACCCTGACCTTGCCAAAGAAGTCATAGACATGGCCAATGTTCCACTACTGGACCTGATAATAAACAAAGAGAAAGTTGCAAGTTCTAAAAAGTCGAAGACTAAGGCAGCTAAAAAGAAAATCCCTATGGAAACCAGACAAAGAAAGTGGCAGAGGATGGATAAGGTGTACCTTCTTTTGGAAGTGTTCAGTACCCTCAGCTGAGAATTTGGTAGCCATTTTTAGGTTTTTGATCTTTCACTACTAAAGTGAGTTTTTGATTTGCCACTGATCAAATATCTGTCAGCGTTTAAGCATAGAAGGGCATAAAGGAGGGCTAACATTTCCATTCTCAGCGAATTTTGCAAAGAATCACTTGACATTTCCATTGTCAGCACATTTTGAAAGAAAGTGTCTGAAAGAAGCACTGCCAATCGGCTCGTCAGCAAAACCATCGGTTCAAGCAGCTAAAGGATTGATAGTGGCAGTATTAGCGTATTGTAGCAGGGATACCCGAGAAGAGAGGAGCTTAAATAGAAGTCTGATTTTGAAGGATGACAAGGCCTAATCTGAGCCAAGGGAGCAGCTTTCGATTCTTCGCCAGTTCTCGCCATTCTAGACTCGTTTCTGCAGCCAGTGCGAGTAATCCCAAGACAATACTGTCTGTATCCCTTGTCCGAGGCCACCTTCCCCGCCTCACTCTGTCCCATGCTTTGTCCCTAGCCATAGACTGGAGCCGAAGATAGGGATAGACAGCAGAAATACAGGAAAATTCAAGAACCCGTCGCAACTGCCTCCGTTTTCCATCTACGGTTGAAAATGTTTTAATCGTCTAACATCCAATCTAAGGATGTCACATTATGACACGATGCACATCAGAAAAGTTTTTTTCAAATAATAACGCCTTACGGCGTAATTAAAAATAATAATAATAATTATTAATTGATTATCTTACTTGAAAAATATAATCAATTTATAAATAAACTAATAAATAATGAAAATGTCAAATTTTGGCGAAGCGTTTCCAAAGCGCATGAATTTCCAATTCCGCGTTCTTTACTACCGCTACGAAAAAGAAAGGGACGCGATCCGTAAATGAGCAACTTGGAATGGTCAAGGGCCTATTGATATAAATGAGCTTTCAACATAAGGTGGGGGATTGCCTAATCCTGACCAAACAGACCACGGGCCCTGCATTTGAATTTTCTAACTGCGTGACGAGTTAGATGGTTCATATAAAATTATCAACGGGCACCAACCGATTAGTCATCCAGTCTATCTTTATGAACACGTTAGAATGTACAATGCGTTCACATAAAATTATGAAATATTTTGAAATATTTTTGCATTTGTTTTATTTTTCTATGAAAAATATTCTGTTTTCAATAATCTAATTAATTATTATATAAGTTAAATTAGTAATAAAATTTATCAAATATATATATATATTTTTTAATAATATATTTCATATTAAAAAAAAAAAAAAAACAAAACACTAACTTAAATTATGATTTTATTACTATTATTATTAATTAAAAAAATGATATATATGAATAAACATATATGCATTAACATTAAAAAAATATATAACAAGAATTTTAATTATAGAGATTCACTTTTCATTTTACATTAAAGACTTTTAATTTGTAAATAGGCCTTGTTACAATGCTATAGATCAATATTATGATTTATTAATAACACATGCCCAAAAAATCATAATTCATATAGGTTTTGTTACAATACTATGGACCAATATCACGATTTATTAATGCCACATGTTCAAAAAATCATAACTCATATTCATATGACACATGTTTATAGGATTTTTTGTTTTTTGTTTAAGCCTTGCCTATTTTGGAATATGGCTTTTATAATTTTAATTTAATTATCAATCATTATTATGAAATGAAATGATCTTTTAACATCCACAAGACTAAAAATAGTCTATGGGACTATGAGTTCCATGTTTTTCATCTTTTGCATTTCAGTCCCTTTTTTATTCAAATTGATGATGAGCTGGCCCAACCTTCCAACAATCCCATTGCTGAAAAGACAATCCCAAGAAACTGATGCTAACACATTCTCTTAACTTTCTATGATGTCTTTGAACGCATCACATTCCAAAACGAAATGTTTTTTCGATTCCATTGCCCAAGACGTGCAGAATGTACACACTCGTTCTTCTCAATCTTCTTTAGGTCTTTTCCACTGTCCCGTTTCACACCGAAGTTGATGCGAGTTGGTTCTTAATTGAGAAATAACAAAATTTTCCCTCCACGGAATGTTAGCTCCACTGTACTCTTTTTGTTGGAGATCATATGTAGGGTTGAATTCTTCAATGTAGTACTTCTTCTTTCTACCCAACTCTTTTCCCCATACCCGTTTACGAAACTTCTCCATAACAAAATTCTTTAGCTCCTTGCTATTTGTGGGACAAACATTGAGGTAGATATTTCATTTTTGCATCCATGTGTAGTTTTTCCTCATCCATGTTTTCTTTCTTTCACTCATGTCTTCCTTGAAGATAACATTAGGCCATCTACCTACTCCCATTTGCTCATTATTTTTAGATATTTTATGAGTCGCACCATAGCAATTGCTTCGATGGGAATTGCTCCTATTTCACTCAACATTATCTCATATGGTACCGAAATTTTTATTTTGAACTTGCTCATGATCAAGCGTTTCAGATTTTCTCCATTTACTTCCATTTTGAGACGGGGGTGCTACTATCCCACAATTCACACCCATATAGCATCATTGGACAAACTAGGAGTCCAAAAAGCACTTTAATCATTTTCCAATCACATAACGTTGCCTCTCTACATCTGTTTTGAAGAGCATATAACGTTTTCCACCTTCCTAAGATTATCTTCTTTCTGCAGTCCTCCCAATTAAGTTTGATTTTGAAATCAATCCCTAGGTATTGGTACTCATTTACTTCTTCAAGAATGTTTCCTTCAAAGAAGAACATATGTTGAATCTGCTTCATTTTATTAGAGAAAATCATTATTTTGGTCTTGCTAATATTGACTTGCATCCCCACTACTCTACAAAAATTCTCAAGGGAATATAGGTGCATCTGCAATCCATGGGCCGGTTTAGAAATCAATACATGATCATAAGCATATAAAAGAAGCTTTATCACAAACTCCCCCAACCGAACACCATCAACACCTTGAAAATTTAGCCACTCTTCCAGTTTATCAATATATAAATGAAAAAGAGTAGGGGATAGAGGGAAACCTTGCTTGACCCCAATGTCACTTCTAAAGCTTTATGAAATACCCGCTGGGGTTCTAATTTTGACTTTCACCTCTTCATAAATTCTATGGACAACAACTCTATAATGCAAAGGAATTTCAAGTTCTTCCATTCTACGCCACAAATTATCTCTAGGGATTGTGTCAAATGCCTTTTTGAAGTCAACAAAACAATGGAATACTTCTTCTTTATCCCCCCAAACCTTTTCAATAATGTGTCTTAACGTGATGCCATGATCCACTGCAGAATGCTTCAACCTAAAACCAGCTTATCCTTTTGCCCTCTCTTCTTTTACTTCTTCCCACTTACTGATTCTATTTTCTACCATGTTGCCAAAAATATTTGCAAAAAAGTATTTATCATAACGGTTCTATAATTGGAAGGATTATTAATTTCTCCACTTTTAAAAAGGGGTATTTTTAAGCTAGTTGTCCAGTCTCCTGGGAATCCTTGTTGAATGATGTTGTTGAATATTTCCATGATGTGCGGTGCAAGAGTGTTCACTCCCCATTTTAGATACTCCGCTTGAAGTTCAACCAAGTCTTTTTCCTTTCATGTTTTCAACTTATTAATTCCAATCTCTACCTCGTGTAACGTGAAGAGATTTATAGTTGTGTTAAGCCCCTGGGGAGGCTCGGCCTCTGATTCTTTCTCATAGAGTTGTCTTCCATATTCAAACCATTGATTGGTTGTAATATTATTTTCGATTTTCTTCTTCCTTGGTTGAAATTCCTGTTAGAAAAACTTTGGGTTATTCTTGCCTAGATATATGAACTCTTCTCGCCTTGTTTACATGAACTCATTTTTTTCCATTTTTAGTATCTACTTATATAACTTACATTCATCTTCTCCTTGCATGTATTTTTCAAGGTTCTCCTTGCCATTTTGCATTCCTCATCAAACCAAGCATTTACAAGAAAACAATTTGATTCTGATTTCCTATTTTTTTCTCTTTTTCACTTCTCAAGTGCCCTTTGAATTATATTTGTTATCTCATGACTGTTGAAGCTTTGGAAACCAGTTTTCTCCTTCTGAATTAATCTCTCCAGTATTTTCTTGAAGATATTATAATTTTCTAGTGTTAAAATAATTTTTCCCCTTGGTAGTGATTGCCGAGAGCATTGGGTTTTTCTCCTATGTTGTCTTTATTCTACCCATGATAACTTTATATAAATTGGGTTACGGTCTGATTTTAAGTCTCAATTATGTTCTCCAATATTAACTTCTTCTATCTTTTCTATCAAGCTTAGTGAACAAATCACATAATCAATGACACTTGCCCCATTGTATGTATTGCAAGTGAAGTTCCCTGACCTTTTCCATCTGGCTAGACCATTGCAAATAATTAAGTTGAAAGCACCACACAATGTAAGCTATTCCTCTCCAAAATTATTGTTAACTTTTTCATCTTCTGAACCTCTCACCCATTGGGGATTCTCCTATTTAGTGAGCCAAATAGGATTATGATCTTCTTTGCAACAAATAATACTAGCTTGTTGATTTGTTGTTCTATCATTAAAATCTCCTACTAAAAGAACTTCTCCCTGCTGAGAGTATGCGACAATATCTTGATTTAAAGCTGCATACAGATCCTTGTTGTCTATCCCCTTATTTTTGTAAGTTTTTGAGACTTCAGGGGAAAAATATCATGCTGCAATTCTTATGTGATTCTCATTATCTGATATTTTGAACCATAAATATTGTTTATTTGCATCTTATTTCATCAACTAAATGTGAGGACCTTCTTTTCTTTCACTAAAATTAGTATTCTCCCATACCCTTTGTCATTTTCTGCAACCTAGTTCCAAAATTCTAACTTCAAATAACCGTCAAAAACGAGAGTTTTGCAACATCATGTTCATGAGTTTTCGTGAGATAAATTATGTCTCTACCTTTCGCAATAGGCCCTAACCTAGGTCCCCTCCTCCAAGTGTAGTCTCTACAATTCAAACAAACTAAACTTAGGTAGACCTGGGTAGGATTTGACTGCTACACATTTTGACACATAAGAATCAAATTTGAGTCTTCGCCCCTTTTCATCCATGTTGCTCTTGTTGTTTTCATCCCTATTATAGAATTCTCTCTTTTTTCTTCACT
Organism: Pinus albicaulis; assembly: GCA_034641835.2. Classification (NCBI taxonomy): domain Eukaryota; kingdom Viridiplantae; phylum Streptophyta; class Pinopsida; order Pinales; family Pinaceae; genus Pinus; species Pinus albicaulis. The sequence continues at coordinate 474,265,879 of CM076569.1, forward strand.
GCCATCTTGCTGCCCTGTTTTTTCCTGAGTCCCAAAAACTACAATAATTACTTTGCCATTGTTCAACCATGCCCTTTTCCCTTCATTTCTTGTTGCCCTAATTTTCTTCACTTCTTCCCTTCTCTCCTCTTGTTGTTTGTTGGTTAAATATTCATCTATAAAGAAGAGTGAGCCTTTCAAGACTTTCTTTTTTCTTAAGATATGGTGTTTGTCTTGCATGCTTGCCATGGTGAATTTTATGGGACTAGGCCACTCTTCAAATATCTTCCCCACCCACCTTGCTTGGGAAATTTTCTCCTTCCAATTTAGTTTCTGTTTAAAAAATTCCCTTGTCAAATTGAGAGTACTTTCATTCCTCCCATAATCTCTTATTCCCCTGATAATAAAGTTTGTTTCCCTGTCTTTCTTTCCTTGTGTTCTATTTCTTGTGCTCTAGGCGCACATGCATCTTCTTCTTCCTCTGTCCTTATGTAACCATTAGCGTCTTCAACTCTATCTTTGATTTATTTTGGATCATCTTCCCTATTGTTCTTTTTTGTCTTCTCTTTCAAAAGATCTGTTTGTTGAGATACTTGTGTATCTACCTGAGTTGCTTTAGAAATTATCACATCCTTGTTTGCTGCCCTTGATTCTATCATGGTTTGCTACGCTGTCTTCATGCTTTTTCATTCTTGTTTTCCTATCTCTAGAGCCTCTTGTAACATTGTAACATGTTATTTTAAAATTCTATTACCCTCTATTAAACACCGATTTCCAAATGTGATCTCTCAAATTTTGCGGTCCCTTTCTTGTTCTTTGGCTTCCAAAATCTCCAGCCTTGTCGTGGCCTTCATCAGTTCTTCGACATAGAGATTTGATGACCAAGTAATATGTGTGGAGGTGGGACTGTAAATGGTTGACTCTTCTTTATTTTTGCTGCTCTTATTTATTTTCTTTCTCTAGAACTGTTTTTTTTTCTTTGTCTTTTTCCTTGTTCTCATTTGAGGCGAGCAAGTCTACGCCTTAAAATGCCCCGATATTGCTTTGCATTTACTCAAATATACTTTCCTGTTTTGTCTGTTGAAGCAATCTTGACTTGACCTAAATGATTGGTTTCCACAAAACCTAATATTTCCTTGCCATTTTCAACCACTTTTGGATCTTCGACGAAATTCCCCACAATAAACGAAATAACGAGTCCCTTTTACTCTGTTGTTTCCTCCTGAGGAATTTAATCTAAGTAGAATATCTTTAATAGTATACACAAATCAAAGGTTGAGACTTATCTTCAAAGTAGTTATGCCCTTTTTCCCCTTTTAATTAAATTCATTAACTAAAAAAATGATTATGTAGACAAGTGTCACAAGAAAGAAGTTATGTTTTTTTAGGCATGTGGTATTAATAAGTCACAATGTTGAAACAAAATATATTTACAAATTAAGAATCTCATGATAAAGTGATGATGAATATTTATGATTCATAATCTTGTTAGATGTTTTTTTTTAAATGTATATATGTTTAACTTATATTGTGATTCTTTTTATCATTAATAATAATAATAATATCATTCCTTTTATCAATCATAATAATAATAATAAAGTGGTTATAATTTAGTTGTTTGTTTGTTTGTTTGTTTTTTATTTGAGCTATGTGGGATGAATGATGAAACAAGTGTTTTAATGCTTATTATGGATTGATACCTATTGGCATATAGTAGTCATTTAATTTATATGGCTATGCTAGTAATTAATCAATTTAATTAAAAGAGCACAAAGGACATAACTAATTTTGAGATAAATCTAATTCTTTAATCAATGGGCACCACTAAGAATATTCTAGAATATTTCATGGAGGTTAAATCTTTATCATTTACCTAATAATTATTGATAACTAAATTAAAATTTTGGAAGCCTTGTTTCAAAATAGATACACCTATCCGCATAATTATACAATGATATAAGGGCTTTGTCATGCCCCCTCATGATTGTTGCACAAATTTGGTGTGACCTTCGCGAGAGGTGTTGGATGGTTACCTAGTTGTGTATGTGGGAAGATAATGTAGGTGGGAGTGAGATTGTTAATTTCCTCTTGAGTTTAAAGTTGCATGGTGAGGATTAAAAGGGAAGAATATGATTGAGTGCATCTCTACCATTTATTTGGTAGCTCCCTTTCAATTCCAAAATATACACGCTTATCATCATAATCATAGTTATTCAGTCGCCTCAAGGCTAGAAATCAACTAAATGACATAGTTTAAGGATGTGAATTTTTGCTTCTTTCCAAAATTTGGTGACACTATTTTTGGTGTGATCCTAAACTTGGCATTTTAGGCATATATAATCTTGGTGTGATATGTAATGTCCCTCTTCTTATTTTATGTCTTGGCTCTCAGGACTTGCTAGGAATAATGATATAACTATTAAAATTTGTGAATGTGTATATACTTGAATCTGAAATTGTGACTTCTTAAGAGTAAACACATGTTCTTAACAATTAATTCCAGTCAAACTGTAAATTTATATATATATTTCATAAATTATAATTTTCAAATTTAAAAAGATAAAAATATTTCATTTATTTTGTGATGCCAGGATACTGGGTTAAACAGATCCTAGCATGTAAAAACTCATGTGCTTCTTTTAAAATTAAAATTCTTCGTTGAATACACAAATATGTTCAGAACCTATGAAGGAATGAGAGCCATATAAATAAAATACTGATATAAAAACATAAAAACTCTTCGGATAAATATTACAATGGGTGGCCTCTTGGCTCTCAGCCCTTCAAACCATTTCTCTTACTCTCTCTGTATTCCTCACTTCCTCGCTTCCTCGCTTGTCTCACTTGTTTTTCTTCCTCACCCAATCCTCCTATTTATACAAAAATATAAATTTATTTCATTCCATAATTTCCTCCACACAAATCTCAACTTAAAATCTAATTTAGATTTATCTTTTTTTGGACTCAACTAAGTCCCGTTTATGGAATTCCTCATCCCAAGATCATCTACCTAATTCCCTCCACTCATATCCTTAATTATTTAAGGAATATTTACAATAATCCTCACATTTATATTTTCTCTCCTAATTTATTAAAAATGAGCAAATTAATTAATAAAATATTAATAAAATAATTAAAATATCACTAAATTACCACAGTTAGATGTGGTGCTTGATGCTCTGCATCGGACTCCCCATGTAGAAAGTTTCCATAAACGCAAAATCTATGGGAATGCATAAACACTACCTTGTAAAGTAAATGACCACAGATCTACATTGACTTGCACCCTCCAGGATTCCAAACTCTGTTCTGTCATTGGTCCTTCGAAGTATCAACTCGATTTGGTAACTCATCACTCACTCTATAAATTGGATTCCATCGGCTTCTCCAACACTTTCTTTCCCCAATTCCTCGGAGCAATTCCTCTTTGTTGAATTCTTTCGTCTCCAACTGAGCTGAACTCTCAACTTTCTGCAATGGAGAATAATCAAGAACTCCTTCTTGATTACAAATATAGTCTTTGATTGCTTTTATAGCAACAACTCTTTCGTCCGGTGTTGTACCTGCATTCACCAACAAACTGTTAGTTCTAAAAATATAAGACCTTTCAGTCTCTTTTGATGCTTCAAGCATCAATCTCCCATCACTGAATTTCTGGACTTCAGTAGATTATGTTTCGAACTGCTGGTTGCTTCCATCTTCATCCTGCTGGATCAATATTTTTGTCTCCTTTTTGTCACTATGGACACAACTTTCTTGCTGCTTTTGATCTTCCATCTCAATGCCAAATACTTTCTGCTCAATTTCTCTGATTTCGACATCATATCTGTTAATGTCAGTTTCTATACTTACAGTTACATTATTATCTGAAAAGTTACAACATTCATTCAACTCGATAAACATTTCATCTCTATCATGCATAGTAATTTTAATTTCTTCTGGATCAGGTTCTGCAAGTTTTACTTCTCCCTCAGGTTCTTTAAGCCATCGTTCCAAGAACTCGATTTCCATATGAAATCTTTCCAGCGCTTTATCACAACTTTCCTCCACAGCTTCATTGTTCTTCTGGAAATCTTCCTGAGTTGTCCTGGTTTTAGCATCATCACATTGTAAACTTCTGTCGGCAATTTCACTAAAAAAATACATTAGTTTACCTCCTTGGAATATCTCTTCGACATTTCCATTTTGTTTCTGTTCCATAACAGCTTCAACTGGCTGTGTTACCCCAAAAAATAATTCATTTATAATTTCTTATTGCTGCAACAAATCAGTACCTTCCTCCTCTGAAAGGAATTCTTCCTCAGACTTCATCTTAAGAGTTTCATTGTTCTCTGTGACAGTTTCACCAAAATTCTCACCATCTTTCGCACATCCTGCAAACATACATAAACTGTGAGATTTAAAAATGAAAGGCTTTATAGCCTCATCTGATTCTTTTGCCAACACGTCTTCAGACTCTTCTGAACTATCCCAATAGTTCATGAGATCTTCCGCATTTATCTCTTCACCCAGAATTTCACCCTGTTCTGGGCCACAAATGGAAACTTCCATTTTTAACTCAGCCTCTCTGAGTTCTTCACACCTCAACATCTGCTTGAGCTTCCTTAGCTCTTCCGTCAACCATATGTTTACCTGATTTTCCCTCTTTGCGTGTAGTCTCTACCACTTTACCTTCTTTCTCATGGTCCAACCATGTGGCTGGTCTTTCACATTTTCCTGCAACAACTCCATTAACAATTCAAGGTGAATTGTTATCTCAACCTTCTCCCGCTCGTACTCTTCATCTGTCAACTGCTCACATATGACACTTACCTTGGAATTTTCCTTCTTCTTCCTTCTGCTGTGGTCTTCATCAGATCTTCGGAAATGACTATCAACAGTCATATTCCCCTCCTTTGGGAACTTCATCTGTTCACATGTGGATTTCATTCAATCCTCCTTTCACCAATCCTTCACTCTTGCCATTCATAAAAAATGCAAGTTTTCCTCCTGCGCTTGGCTTCTTTTGGTTCTCTGTCTTGGAACCAATCTCTAGCAACTCCCTTGCTTCACTTTGTTGCAAACAACAACTGTAGTAATTCATGGGTTACAATGACCAATTATTTGGGTGTCGGGCTCTACCGATCATGCACACTATTACATTCAGAACTTTTACTTAGCTTACGACTCTTTGACTTCAGATTTACACCAATTCTTCATCTTGGATGGAAGATACTCAATCTTAACTCAAACTATCCAAATTTTCATTTGACTCTAACATCTGTTTTGACTCTAAGGCTTGCCCCAATAATTATGATAGTGGATATTTTGAATTAATTCAAGTTATACAATCTCTCGATGAACATACACCCCTAATACATTTTTAGGATGTAAAATCTTCACTCTCTTTCATACTTATGAAAAATCATCAGTTTTCCCTTATCATTTCACATGATACTAAAGTCTTTAGTCGAAATGCAATTCAGGTTTTCCAAGATTTATTTTAAGGTGAAAATAAATAAACCATTCACTTTCCAACATTCAAATATACCTTCCTGAATTATCATACCTCATGTTTCTGTTAAGGTTATTAATAAACCTTTCTCTTCTGCAGTCTTAATTCTCTGATTTCCAATCTTCTATGCCATATTTGTCACTATAAATACTCAAATGCCCATAAGTTTGTCATCTTAATGCAAACATTTCCGTGCACTCTTATGCACCATACAACATCAATTCACATTTCTTCACGTGTGTACATAGAATATGTTTTTAATCTCTTCGATGAATAATGTACCACTGGTACATCACTCTAATTCTGAATAAAACCTCTTTAGATGCCGCCATATGATGGTAAAAAAAAAAATTTACATATCAAGCAATTGTGGTTTGTTTGTGTTTTCAACCATAAACACAAATCACAAAATTCTCCCATTTCCAACTACAATCTTTGGTCCAAAATGACTTCACCAAAACTACAAAGAATCCACATTATGGATAAATAAACCCCCTCTCACACAAAAATGCATGTTTCTCTTTATATCAACATTTAATACTCTTTTGTTACTTGAGCCAAGTGAAAATTTTTCCAATTAACCTTACCATAAGCCTTTGGCATACCTCGGCATTATATCTATAAACTCAGACTTCATAATTTAAAACCCAAACATTCACCATAGTTTAGGTTAAACTCATATCTCCACTTTATTTCTAGCCCATATCACATCACAATCCTTTACTGGATTTCAATTAACCCAAATTTTATGCTATAAAGTCAACATAACACTTTATAACTTACCAATCCATCAATCCAATGATTTCACGATCAATAGGCCACCCATATCTCGAGGCTCTTCTTCCAATCTCCATTGTCGATTTTGACTTTCATCTCATCCTCATCAGATCAATAGGCCACCCATATCTCGAGGCTCTTCTTCCAATCCCACGAAATCGATTTTGACTTTCATCTCATCCTCATCGAGATCAATAGGCCACCCATATCTCGAGGCTCTTCTTCCAATCTCCATTGTCGATTTTGACTTTCATCTCATCCTCATCAGATCAATAGGCCACCCATATCTCGAGGCTCTTCTTCCAATCCCCATCGTCGATTTTGACTCGTGTTCAGCAAAACAACATATTTCTAAAAATTGATAGATCTGAACAAACACTTCGCTTTTGCATAAAAAAAAAATGAAAGGAAAATTATCTTCCAAGGGACAGTAAAATATCCATTGCTAATTAATCATTGTCATTGTATTTTGTGGTGACAATCACCTTCTCAACAACCAAATACGCATAGTAGAACCCACACCAAGCTGACCAATCATGTTAACATTAGCTGCAAGAGGGATCTCCTGATTTCGTTTCACAAATCGACGGCAGCACCAGACTTCCACTATCTCCAGCACTTTACTGCATCAGGTATAGCGTTGCATAGATTCCGAAAGTTGGACCAAAGTATCCATGGCTTCCATTTATTTCAACGAATTTTCCCTATCAGCTCCAGCCCAAACAAGATCATGCTGCCTTTCAAATGTGGAATCCGTTCTTATAAATGCTGCCCACGGTCCACACAACAATTATATTATGTTTAAAACATGTTTCTCTGCAGTGCTAGAACTGCATCTACAATGTCTCGTGAATGGATTGACTGTAGAGTACATATCAATGTAGTCGGAATTGCATCTGTAGCAATTACCGTGGCCTTATCTTCACTTATACCAATTCTGCCAATATGCGTTCTCCATCAGCCTGCAACTCAATCCCAGCATGCACCATCACGTGTTCGATCCCTGACTCCAATCTGGGATGGATCGCACGACAATTTACATCAATGAAACCAAACACTATAATATCAAGTCTATTCACAACTAATACCATCGGTCTTTCAGTATTTGTGACCAAAATTCAATTTCAACTCATGGCACTGTTTGCTGTGCATGCTATGGATCACAGGCTTGTTTGGTTGTGCATAGCTATGGGTCACATGCTTTGTTGCTGTGGCCATGCTACGGTCATATGTTACGCTGCCTCATAAACTTCCACACCACACTTCCGCTGCATGCTATGATATGTTCCACCTGCTCTCGTGGACACTTACACCTTGGCTCTGTGTGTGGCCAGGTATCACGGCCTATGCTCATGAACGGCCCACACTCTATGTGCAATGATATACCACATCTGTCGAGCTCTCGTCCACTACGTGCAGTGATATATTATACCTTCTCACACAAACTTCACACCACGCTCTGCCTATAGTGATGCGTCAAGCGTGCTTCTTACCATGCTCTGTGGTATTACAACAGCCATACTTTGCTCTGTGTGCGGCCATGGTTCACGGCCTACTCTCGTGAACGCCACACCATACTCCGTCTGCAATGTTATCACGCCTGATTTTTATGAACGCCACACTTCAACTCTGTGTGCGTTATATGTCACCGCTGCTCGAGACATTAGTCACATGCCATGCCATTGCACGTGTCAAGACTTTCACTAGTCAACCTCAAAATTGCTGCAAACTATAATTTTAACCGTGCTTGTCATCCCATGTGATATCTCCTCAAATGCATTAACATCTCCACTGCCAAATGCGCTAATTTCTTCTTGTAGACTCACAATTTCCACTTGCCGCAGTCTTGTGGTTTCAACCATGCCTTACTATTCGCCCTCCTATAAATTAACGCACTCGTGTGGGCATATAGGTATGATGTAATGCAAAGTCAAAACAAAACGTAGAACAAGCATCTTTTAGGCTCTGATACCAAAATGATGCTAGGATACTGGGTTAAACAGATCCTAGCATGTAAAAGCTCACGTGCTTATTTTAAAATTAAAATTCTTCATTGAATACACAAATATGTTCAGCTCAACAAAATACCTATGAAGGAATGAGAGCCATATAAATAAAATACTGATATAAAAACATAAAAAATCTTGATAACGAAATATTATTATAATGAGCGGTCTCTGTAGCTCTCAGCCCTTCATTTCTCTTACTCTCTCTTGTATTCCTCAATTCCTCGCTTGTCTCACTTGTTTTTCTTCCCTCTCTCCACAATCCTCATTGTACATAAATATGAATTTATTCCACTCCATAATTTCCTCCACACAAATCTCAACTTAAAATCTAATTTAGATTTATCTTTTTTTGGACTCAACTAAGTCTCGTTTATGGAATTCCTCATCCCTAGATTATCTACCTAATTCACTCCACTCATATCCTTAATTATTTAAGGAATATTTACAATAATCCTCACATTTATATTTTCTCTCCTAATTTATTAAAAATGAGCAAATTAATTAATAAAATAATTAAAATATCTCACCCCCTAAATTACACAATTGAATAATGAAAATTTAACTTGATGCTCCTGCATCATTTTATAAATCCTCTTTGTAATTAGACATGGATTAAAAAAAAATTTGATATGATATTCTTTACATTTCCTAAAACACTACATTACTTTTTCCAAATAAAATTTCCTTTGTTTAATTTTAAATATGTAATAACTACAATAGTTATTTAATAAAATAACATCTTAATTGATAAAATCATATCTTAATTAGATGAAAAATTGATGTGTAAGAATATTTTTTTTGTAGGGTGGCAAGCCTAGGAGTAACAATTTGAAGATGAGGGGTGATCATTAGCCCTAGTGGACAAATTGAAACAACTTAGTCTTGGAGTTTGGGTACAAATTCAAATAATTAGGTAAAGCTCTATGTTTTGCTCAAAGTAATAAATCTAGCCAAGAGGCTTCAAATTCACAAGCTTATCATTATGGGTGACTCCAACAATACTATTATGCATATGCACCTAGGTACTTCTTCGGAAACAACAAGAATTCAAGAAAGAATCTTCCATCCTTGAATAATACTCCTTCCATGTTCTTCGGGAAAAAAACATGCTTGTATAATCTCTAGTAATGCAAGCAAAATCTCACCCATTAAAAACCCTATGGGTGAATGGTTCCACCTAGCTCCTCCCAATATTGTAACCCCTCATGCCATGAAATGTGGTTATGTTTTTAGCCCCTAACTGGGTGCTCGTGGGGTCCCATCGCAATGACATCTAACACCATGCAAGCAACTTGGTTTTAAATCCTCCATCATGAGAGCATAAGGGCCAAACACCCTCATTTATGTTGACATCATGGGAAGGTATGCTAGATATTATGAAACAATATGGGAGTTAACATTGTGTTGAATTCTGGGGACGATATATTGGAGTTCTGCTTTGGTCTATCTGTGGAGCAGCATCCGTTGAACCATTTGCATTTCTCTCTGGCCTCTGTCCTCTGTTCTGGCCTCTATCTGTATTCTTTGAATTCTTGGTATCCTCTCATCTCTCATTCCCCCGTCATTCATGTTGCTCTACCTCGCTCTGAGCCCGTTGTTGTTTCCTCCCCTATGCCTCGTCTACGTCATAAATTGCGAAGCCATAGGGGCAGCACCAGGGGCCGTCCCCTGCGCACGCCCTCCAACCCCTCTTCCGAGTCGCCTTCCCTCTCCAGCGAATTTTATGCAGGCCACTATCCTCACACCCGAAGTGGGAGAGGGCGGTTTCATTGTTCTGGCCACCATTTAGGCTCCCCTGTTCCTCATTCCCCTCCCACCTTGCCTTCTCCCATGACAGGCTCAGTGCTTTTCTCCTTCAACTGCTCTCTAAACCACCCAAGGATCACTGCCTCAATTACTGTGGTCTTCCATGAGGAAGCCTAGTTGGGGGAGCCATGCTCTCATCCGGAGGGCATTGGCTCTGACAAAGCTCAGTTTTCGAACCTCCAGGTGGGGACTGGTAGTGTGACTGTGCAAGATCTGGTTGCTCAAGTTCGCAGCACTCATGATGTGGAGATGGCGCCGGTTGATCCTTGACCTTCTAAGTCTGAAGCCACTCTTGCCAGGGACCTACTTGCCAAAGGTTGGTGCCATATAGTCGAAGAGCCTCAGGATGAATAGTTTACTCTCTATGGTTTGGTTATCTTGCTTCGCGGCCCACATATTTGGGCATGTTTATGTTCATATTGTTATGCTGGACTTTTTTTTTATTTTGGAACTCTGTTAAATCTGCAAACGTCAAAGAGATCAAAATCGACTCCCCTGCGAGAGCATTGCTAATCTGTTCAAGATTGGTTTCCCTGTCATTGGGCAGTCTTCTTCTATGTTTTTTTTTACAATTCTGCCTTTAATCCGGGCAGCGTTTTTTACTACGGTCATGATGTAACTTTACTCCCTTTGTTAATAGATTAATCTTAATTAGAAAAAAAAAAAAAAACATTGTGTTGAATTCTAGGCCCTCCTCATACAAGGGCATCCAATTTAATGGCTCATATCATACTCATTATTTTTTCCTGGAAGCTCGAAGGGAATTGATTAATTGAGATTTGGTGGATTATATTGAGCATGTAGGTTGACAACTAGAAGGGAGATGGCACAACCCAATCCTTAGCATGGCTCATCCATAGGAGTAATAATGTTTGGTTTCCCCTACTAATGATGGTGCAACTTCTAAGGTTGAAACCCATATCATTGAATTGCAAATCCATGTGGACCAATTGATGGAATTACTAATGCCAACAAAGGAGATTATTGAGCATAAACCATTAATACAATGTTAGGGTGATTAAAGTAGCGAATAAATAAGCTAATTGAATGTGCTCCAATAGTTAGAAGTTTGACCTACTATGTCTTCAACCTCCTTGATGAACTGGGCGTGTCCTCTTTCTCCCCTACCAGACCTGAATTTGGAAGCTCCTTCTCTAGACAATATTGTTTCCTTAGATGTTTTCCATGAATTTCACATTCTATTGATTTAGTATGCAATCAAAAATTTTCTTGTCTCTCGAGGTATTCTCTAGGGATTTTACTTTTAAAATCCCTAGTTTTTTGTAATATGGCTTTGGCCTAGAAAAGTTGTTGAATCTAGTATTTATTTTGAAAACATTTGGGATAGTATTTTCAATTGGCCCTTACATGTAATCTTGTTGGGCATTTAAAACATATTTGCTAATGTAATTCACCAATTATTGTTTTAAAAAAAAAGAAAAAAAAAAATATTTTTAAAATAATAAATAATATTCAAACATTTTTCCCTCGAGTTATAAAGTTTGGGGAAAACTCTTAAGTACTTCCCCTAATTTCAAGGATGGCAACAATAAGGATCCTAGCCATTATAATAATATATTTGATGTGAACTCAACGTGTCACCTGTGGAAATTGAATCTTAGTAGGGAGGATAATAATCATTTTTTCCAACCACCCAAAAAAAAACTCAGTTGAAAAAAATAATATTTAAATTATAATTTAAAATGTTAAATAACATCAAAAATTTTAAAAATAATTTTTATTAAATTATACATATTTTTTTGTAAGTTAAAAGCCTCTGTTTTAATTTAATTTAATTTATTTTACTTTTTTATTTTATTTTTCCCCGAGGAAAAAGGGCGCATAATTTCATTCATAGATAGATGAAAAAAATTACATTTTGTGTATATGTTGTCTAAGTGTATTTGGAAAAGTGGAGGCTGAAACTCTTGAAGGATATAAGCGAGCATAGTATGGAGAAAACCTTATGTTAGAAAATTATATATATTACATAGCAATGCAACACAAAATATGCGGAAACACAAACACATAAAACATATAAAACCAGAGAGACACAGATATACGTGGTTCACCCAATTTGGACTACGTCCACCCTGAACAACCAGTCCTTCCTTTCTATTATCCAACAAAATGAAGAGACACAACCTACAACAGATCCACTGTAATATCCTATGTTCTCTATCACAGTCTCCCTTTCTATTTCTCGATTTGAGAATAAACATACAATACACAGACGCACTACAATACCCTCATACAAAATGAGGGGCAAAAAACCCTAAATTAAACATAACTTCTACCGTCAGATCATCCGCCTAATGAATAACCCAGATTGACTAGAAATTACAATACTTTTACAAGGCAATTTTACATATGTTTTTAGCTTCGGTGGTGCTTCCCCTGAAACCCCCCGCCAGGGGGTGGCTCCATAAAGTCACAATCGCCCCCCCTAGACCCCCCATCCAGATTTTAAACAATGGGCGACGTTGTCGCCTCGTTAAGAACAAGGGTCCAACATTGTGATACATCTAAATAAAGAAGATAATCAGGCTCCACACCCATCACCTTCCCACTCATACACTATTCAGATACATACACACATAAAAACTCTAGCATGAAATAAATACACACATATCAACAAAAAAATATCGGCTACAAAAGTGGTTACAGAAGTGAAAATACAATCCACGAACCACATAAAAAACATTAGCTGATCAAAAAATGTATACAACTAGGACACACATATACAGTGCAAAAAAAAATTTGATGTTGAGAGTTTCTAGAAACGTGGCCAAAAACATGTTTGTAGATAGCTAACTGACAATTGAAGAGTGAGAAAAACAATATGAGTCGTGTGCACCACGAATGGATTCCATGAGATGATCTTGATTCTTCTCCATTATTGACCAAATATATGTATCCATATGCAAACCATCTCTTTATAAGTAGCCATCATTGCTATTCCTCTCCATGTAAATGTGAGAACAAGAGAAATCATCAAAATATTCAGCAATATGAATAATCTCCTCTAAGATAGGTAAAAGGGAAATATTCCAATAGGATATGATTCAATTGATCTAATTGATAATTAACTTTAAGTCTCCAATATGTGGATACACAAGCACCCCTATTCATTTGAAAATAAAATATATTTATTGCATGCCAAAAGCTCATGTTTTTTGTTCAAACACGACCCCAACCCCATTTTGAACTTGAAAAAATATGATGGAGAAAGGTATAGAATAAAACCACCCCCAGATAGAAGGTCATTGTCCCTAGATGCACCATCAAAATATTCCCATGAATTATAATAGTTAATAACTTCTTCTGTAACAACCCTTGGTGCTGAGACATTTTTCTCCTGTGGAAAATGATTGAGAATTTCCAACCCTTCATTAGCAGTCCATGAGAATAAATATATATTTTTCTAATAAAATTGAGTGGTTCCTTATAACCATATTCCCTCACATATGATGATGAGGAGAGCACAAAAAGGGTGAAAAATAGGATTTGAATTCCATAATCTCCAAGAAATTTCTAGATGAGGACCTAGCCAGGGGATAAAGTGACCAAGAGCAACCCCACACAACTTCCACACCTCTTTAAAGAAAGGACATTCAATAAATAAATGAGATAAATTTTCCGCATTGTTTTGGCAAAGATAACACCATCTAGGACCCACCATAAACCTCCACTAAAGAACATCCGATGTGTGGAATATATTCATCATAAAACACCACGTGAATTCTTTTTATTTAGGCGAACAATTTTCATGCCATACAAATTTACACCACCGCCTCTCCTCCAAGTTAATTTGTTAAACCAAAAGAGAAATAAAACCCATTTTAGGAGTGTATATGCCTACTGGAGATAAAAACCATATCAACTCACCAGGCCTATACATAATATGAATATGTATGTCTCTGAGGGCTTGAATATAATCATTCCAACATTCCATAAACTCAGTGATGCTACATAGGTCATTCGTCGAAAGCCAACCTTGATGCCACAAGGAAGAAATATTTGGATTGGAAATATGAGCCAATTGATGGGAACCATGATCACAAAGCCAATAAATTAGAGGGGGAGGAAACCTACATTACACATCAAATCCATGCCATGAAACCAGACCCAGGCGAAGCCTATCACTAGAACCAATATGCCTAGCGAGCCTATTCCCTATGATGTCGAAAGTATTAAGGATGACCCTCCATATCATAGAAATGTTTATGTGTGGTTTATTCGGGATATTTAGCCAATATTCCGATGAATATGGAGCAATATATTTTTTTTTTACCACCAAGGTCTCCAAAATATCATAAGATAACAACCTCCATCCACACTTTGCAGCAAGGGCTTCTGAGAACGAAAAGATATTTTTGAGACCCCACCCTCCTTGTTGTTTTGGTCTAGCAATTAAGTCCCATTTGACTTGTGGTAAAATTGATTTCTCTCCCTTACCAGACCACAGAATTGATGAGCAAAGATTCTATATCCATTCCAGGATACATTTTGGGATCGAGGCCATAGAATCCCCATAGGCTGGAATAACTTCTAAGAAGATATTTATAAGCACTAAACGACCAGCTATTGATAGACACATGACTCCAAAAATTCAATTGATTATCCACCTTCACCAGCAACCACACCCAAGCTTATTTAACATTAAAATTGGGCTTAAGATGAAATCCCAAGTACTTTAAGCCCAATTCCATCGACCTAGCAGGATAAGGAATAAAACCATATAAGAGGCGAAGCTCTGGGACATAAAGATTATGATATGCAATGGAGGACTTTTGAACATTTATGGACATGCCTGTGGCATGCTAAAATATGGATAAAATATCAACAAGATTCAAATTTTTTTGAATATACCCACTGAAAAAGATTAGAATGTCATCACATGGTTGATGTGGCCCCTATATAGTAGATGTTGGGTGTAAGTCTGGCTTTGTTGGGATATGAAACTCCAAGGGGAGTCGTTCTGGCTCCACTGGAATATGAAATTCAAAGGGGAGGGTTTTCCTATGAAACAAGTAGACTACTTTGTCCACAGAGGAACCTGGACCCATCATGGGTGGATTTATCTTAGCGTGATTATCATCCTGGATTCACTTGGGGAAACAAGAAAGAAACATAGGCATCTTGAATCTCGTCTGTATTGTGTTTTTTCTGAGTTTTAATATTAATTCAATTTTCTACGCTGTTATTTTATGTGTCATTGCTCCAAGAGTTAGCAGGTGGAGGAAACGCCCAAAGAGGAAGTTGTTATCCAGCGAAGGCTCGAAGGTTCATAGCAAAAGAGTGAGGATGACACGTACTGTAAAGAAAGAAAGGGAGGCTGGAGGGAGTGGTTGCAAACACAAATCCACTCCTTGGGAGGGGCAAGGAGGCTCGACCTCGAGAACCCCAAAACGGGCTGGACGGAAATCACGCAATCACTATATTAAAACAACAGTCCAAACATATATTTTTGAGACCCCAGCCCAAGTTCACCAATTGATAACAATGTGGGATGTTAGCCTCGGCCAGCATGTAAAGAAAGATATACAGGAGGAGGATTGGAGCTTAATGGTTCTGAACCCTGGAAACACAAGGGGAATACTCTCACAGTACCAACAAACGGTTCACCTATACTGGATGATGAGAAACATCATGGCCAAGGTGATTGTGCACTCAGCTAAAATTGTTCGAACAGACCCAGGCCTCGAGGAAATCCAGAAGAAATTCCAACTGGTCCAATTTCAAATTCAGTAGCAGAATGTCAGATTGGGCCATATGGAAAATAAAATTATATGCCCACCACAGTCATAAATTATGGGCTCCAGTAGAGTCCTCGGAGGACTAGATGTGATGTTTGTTTTCAGTTTCGCTTTTTTGGTTAAATTTTGGTTATCTGTATGTCGATATGTGGACACTGGAATGTCTATAAATATTTTAACAGCTCAGTCTTTATAATTCTCAGACAGTAGAGCCTTACTGGCTAAGTTCGATAGAATTATAGTATTTAGATTTTGAATGGCATATGACTCTTATAGGTAGCCAACAGACCTGGTTTCCCAGCTGGGCAGGTTGAGGTTATGACATGATTATTATGGATGTAACTTGTTATCTTGAAATGAGTGAAAAAAGAGGTAATACTAATCTTACACAAAAAAATATTAGAATTTCATCCACAAATAATAGATGTGAGATAGATAAGTTCCTTGCAATACATACACCTTTGAAAGAACCCCTCCTCTTTGCATCATGTATGAGACAACTCAAACCTACCACAACAAGGAAAAATAGGAGGGGAGATAAAGGAAAACCTTACTTTAATCCCCTTTGTGCCTTAAACAATGGAGAGACAACACCATTTATCAAGACAGAAAACGTGACAAATTGAATACAGGCCATCACTGAGTTGATGAATTCAAGACTGGAATCCAAATGAATGAAAATAATGAGGATGAAAATCCAGTTCACCTAGTCATAAGCTTTAGATAACTCAATTTTTATAATGGATCTATTTATATTCTACGATTTGAGGTTTTGCATGCCTTCCTGAGCCACAACTATTGCCTCATGAATCTGGCACCCCTCTAAGAAATAAAATTGTTCAGGGGAGATATACCTGGAAAGAATAGGATTTAGTCTGAGTGTCATGACTTTAGCAATAAATTTATGGACTGCAATACATAGAGAAATAGGCCTAAAGTTCACAAAGGAGGAAGGATGGTCATATCTATGAATGAGGGAAATAAAAGTAGAATTGAAATCGGGGAAAATACACCCCTCACTATGGGATTCTTCGATGAATACAAGTATATCTTGACCCAGGTAATCAAAAAACTTAAGGAAAAACTCCACACCCCAACCATCAAACCCAAAAATTTTCTCCCTCTCAAAATTATGCAGAGTCATTTTCAATTCCTTCATCGATACCTCCTCCATAAGTTACTCTCCTCTCCATCTAACATACAAGGGAAGAATTGAGCCAAATGAACAACTTTAACAATGGAAGAAACCTGAGGAGCTTTGAATTGGTCCTCAAAGAATTATTTGCTAATAGTTTTTAGACCATTAAAAAATGAAATCTCAATTCCTTTATAATCCTTTGAACTCACTAGAGGAAATTTCAGCCTTAAAGTGGCCTCCTAAGGAAAATAAATAAAATAATAGTTAAAATAATAAAATAAAGTTATAAATTTTGGAGGGAAAATAAGAAAACTACTTTTTTAAAATTGTATTTTTGGCTTATTTCCTTATAGGTTTACTCAAATTTCAAGTGTAGGCACTCATTGGATGCATAATTAAATTCCACATATAGTGAGTAGCCATTATGCATACTTTTGATAAGACCCACATTGATTAAAATTGAAGATACATTAAAAAATCGTGTTACACAATTTTTCAATGTATCTTCAGTTTTATCAATGTGGGTATTATCAAAACTATGCATAATGGGTACTTGTTGGATGTGAAATTTAATTAAGCATCCAACGATTGCCTACACTTGAAATTTGAGTGAACCTATAAGGAGATAAGCCAAAAATACAATTAAAAAAAAAAAAGTTTTTCTCCTTTTCCGTAAAAAAATATTTACATGTACCTC
Source organism: Pinus albicaulis (assembly GCA_034641835.2). NCBI lineage: Eukaryota > Viridiplantae > Streptophyta > Pinopsida > Pinales > Pinaceae > Pinus > Pinus albicaulis. The sequence continues at coordinate 474,283,538 of CM076569.1, forward strand.
TTTTTAAATTTAAAGGATTTTGATTCGTTTATATGTAATGACATGGAAATTACATGAAAATTTAATGGGCACTTTTATTTTGAAATTTCCTCTAATTCCAAATAGTATTCATGATTTTCCTTCCCTTGCCAAATGCATGGAAACAATTTGTATTTTCATCCCCGCTCTTGAGCTAGATAACTCTTCTATTTAACCTCCATTCCTCCTCCCTATTTCTCAAAATACTTAAACTTTTCCCTTCAAGAGATTCATAGTGATAAATATTCTGAAGAGGAGAAACCCTCCCCCTCTGCGGCTGTGAGAGATTCCAATTCATTATCCACCTCTTCCAACTCTTTGACCTCTAGCCTCTTTTTCCTTTTAGCCCACTCCTTAACATTAAGTTTTGTCCTTTTCATATTTGATTCAAATTGGACAGTTACTAAGTACTTCACCATGGGAGAGTAAGGGATCCAATTATCCTTAACCAGAGAAATAAATTCCTCTTCCACTAGCGAGACAGAACTGAATTTGAAGGAACTAACCAGCCTTTGAGGAAAGCCCCTAATCTCCAATAAAATGAGAGAATGGTTAGATATGCCCCCCTTCTCAACCCATTTTTCAGACCATAGGGAGGGATTCCAATAGATCTTTATAAATTAGGAACTTTTCGATATGCTTCCCAATCCATTCCTCCCCAAAACATCTATTCCTCCAAGCTGGGGATAACTTTGAAGGTTCAACATCAATAAGCTTATTTCGAACAAGATAAATTCTAAATAAATCTGCCTAAGGATCACAAAAAACTAGAGACCCCCATGATTCAGTAGGGCCCGAGAATAAATTTAGGTTACCATCAATAATGAAATTATTCTTTAGAAGGATAGATTTGTTAAAAGTAGCCTCCCATAAATCAGAATGATTTTGGGAAGGGCCATAAATATTAACAAGATAAATTTCGTTCCCCATAACAAGAGGGGATAAATCCAAACCCATGATCAAATATGTGCATCAAATACTAGATACCAAGACCTTATGAGGAAACCATCCCACATCAAGACCTCTCGAATGACTCGAAGCATGCACAACTGAAAATTACCAACCCCTCAATAGGATTTCAAGATAGGACAAGATGATATCACCCTTTCCTAAAGTCTCTTGCAAAAAAATGATATCTAGTGGAGATGATTCCACAAGCCTTTTAAATGCTTATATTTTAGAGGGAAAAGCCAGAACTTAGCAATTAAAGGACAATATTTTCATTGAGGAAAAGTCAATGGGGATGGGCTAGCTCTAAGGGCCCATTGGATGGATTTTGTTTCCTGGCGACAAGATCAAACCTAGATTTCTCCTGGCTAAAGAAAGATAACATCTTCTACCCCGAGTATGATTTTCCCTAGCCAAAAGGGAAAGCTGCCCTAAACCCCAAGAGATTCCACCCCGCTGGGGAATCATAATCCAAGAGCGTAAATTTTAGATCATGTATTACGATAAGGCATGATCGGAAGAGGATAATGAGGATAATTATGACAGGGAGGATAATTCACCTGAAGCAATGGAAAAAGGACACAAATCTAGGGTGATATGAGGAGATAAATTCAAAGTAATGGGGGAGATACAACAGAGCTTAGGGTTGTCGATAAAAATTAAAGACCATATGAACATAGAGGAATAAATGAAATGAAATCAAAAGAACATGTATCCAAAATAGAAAAGGAGGGAATTGACACAATATTTTCAGTAGCCAAGGGAGAGGGAGATGGTGGAATGGATTATGGCCACAAACCTTCAGATATTGAAACAAAATTGTGAGCCATATTAACAACCATGTGTGAAACTGAGCATGACACCAGAGGATATGATTGCATCGAATAAGAAATTGAGCTCGAACCATCCCCACCATGCATACCCAAGGGCCAATGAATCTTCTTTATCATAAGCAAGGCACATTCCTTTGTGTTATGACCATGTTGATGGTTTTGGTGGAAAAAAAATGGAATTCCTTCATAATCAAGCATGACTGGATCCATCCCTTCTCCCATGTCTAATGCACCAGGGAAGCCACCTAAAATATCCACACTAAATAGAACACATGCCATAGAGGTAATGTAGGAGGTGTCGTGCTCCAATTAGGAGCACAATTGATTACCGACCATATGAAAAAAATATTCATGCAACAGAGGAGTTGTAAGACTAGGAATGTAGAACCAAACTAACATCATATCATACTTTTCATGCCTAGAATAAAAATGGGGGGTCCATTGTTAAAAAATATCTGGAATACAATCAATCGACAAAACCTTGCCTTCAATCAACTTAACATCTACTTCATCCTAGAATATCAAATGGACACAACCCTTCGCGAGGGAAAAAATATTAATAATATGATTTTTCATTGGGTGCACCAAGGACTCCACCCATTCCTTGAGAAAGGGGAGAACAAATTTCTTGCCACAAATTCTTCTAACTAAGGATTTTTTGCTAAAATATTCCACCTACTGAATAGACAAATCCAAACCTAATGCCACGACCATTTGGAGATTGGTGTTTTACTTAACAGAGGGGATATTCTTAATTTTACCTTGATGGGGGCCACCTTCCCTTTTATATTGAACCTTCTCCTCACTAGTCGAGGTTGCCTTTACCGAACCCCTAACTTCCTTTCCCTGTAGACAATAATTTTCCGATGAATCTTGCAAAGATAGAACTATAAGGACACTTCTATCAAATGAGAGATCAAGCATAAAGGAGGAGATGTGAGATTTAGAGAAAGCATCAGGATAAGGAAAACCCATGTTGAAAACCATACCATCATATGAATGGGGTGGCCAAGAAAAAAGGATCAATACCAAGGTCCACCAGGTTAGGAGGGATGAAAGATGGAAAGGGCAATGAAAGAAACCCAGAGTTCCAAGGGTTTTTCTTAAATCCATGGAAACCCACAAGAGGTTTAGGAGCTATAGGAAAAGAAACGGGGCATGGGACACTAGCAGAGGGGATAACCCCAACCCCTCTAAGGAAAATAGAATTTTAGGAAGACGACATTTGTGATTTATACAAGACACGTGGAAATGGAACTGACAGATAGCTATCAGTGCTACAAAAGGGAACAAGGATGCATAAAATACCCCAATCCCTAGAAACTTGAGGGGTTGATGAGGATGAGGGAATATCTAGGGAACCTTTCCTCGCCATTATCAGGGCTAGCTCAAAACAAATCACAACAAAGAACCCCAAACAATAGTAACAGTCAATCACCTAGAAATGGGAGAAAAAAACTGCAACTAACAAATGAGCACAACCAAGACTAGGACATAAACGAAATATTCAAAAATGGCTTGAAGAAACAGAGAAAGGATGGAAGAAGAAGATAAGAAGGAGCTACGGTGTAAGTAAAAACTAAATCAAAGCCTAGACCCAAACCAATAATCGCAGCACCACGACGATAACCACCTACGAAACCCTGTCATACCCAAGCATCTCTGATTCTCCAATATTATAAATCCTCCACAATTACTCTCAGTTAAAAGCCTCTATTAATTGGTAGGAGTTACATATTGTCTAGCTCCTTGTGTGCCTTTTTTTTTCCACTGGAAAAACCAAACCAAAGGCATAACAGAAGATATTTTATACAAAAAATATATAGGTAGCCTAAATGCCATAAGTTTTCAAAAATATTATAGAATCAAGGCTTATAGGCCATAGAAACTATCGTAACATGCTTGGACATACTAACATATTAAACATGAAAGAAATACAAACATTAAGACAATTAGGAAGAGGTGGAAACATTCACCTCTATAGGAAATGGATCACCTAGACTATCTAAAGGAGTTGATCCCTTCCCATAGATTATGGCTACCTCAATCTTCACCAGACACTTATGCATAGCTTTAAATTGGAGCTCATTCATCATCAAGAGGATTTCATCCTTATCATCATTTCAATAAAGAATAAATCTCCCCATGAGTGTCTTTAATTGACAATAGACATCCACAGTATACATGTATTGATTTAGATGCCCCCTCGTATGGCCTATATCAAGCACCCAATTAGCCACCGCTACTAGAGTTTTTGTGCGAAATATCCATGATAAGGATTGTGCTCAGACCCTTGCATGTGAACGCTGGGACTAATTGTGTCCACAAAAATCTTGATAATATCTAGCTCGTTGAAAAATCATTATTGTTTTCCACATGCATGACGTCAAGGGCAACATTGACACGTAGTAAAAATAGGAGAGAAATCCCAGAACATAATACTCTTGATACCTATGGAAACTATAATTTACCATCATTTAAGATTGAATGAATTCGCTTGGACATAAAATTCCTACCATGACACCATCTAGCACATAATATCAAATCAGAGGAAATAATTTCAGATTTAGGGATAAAACCAATGGAGTATGCAAGAGCTAGAACTGGGATGAACCTATGAACATAAGATGAAATCGAGTTCAAAATACCCCATAAACCTACCCTAGTTATAGCTAGCCACCAGTAAAAATTGATCATAGGCACCATCTGTAATTTCATCTTCCCCTCACCGTCTAACTTAGACCTCCATCTTAGAGGAAGAAGATTCAAGATCAAATGATGAAACTAGAGGTGCAAAAAAGGAAGGATGCTAGGAGGGCTTGATCCTTCACCTATAAAACCCCCTAGTAAATCACAACACCACCAAAATATCCACTCATTGTTACAGGGATAAATGCCCCAACAATAGTCACAAGAGTTCTCTCTAGAGGTCCAAATTAGACCTCACACTATCTGGAATAAGATACCCATTTGTATTTTGCACTGGTAACCATGCTTGATTTGTTGGATGCTATGAAATATTGAATGATTTCCATAATAAACAATGTGAAAACTAAAATAACAAATATCTAATTACAAATAAAAAAAACTACTATAAACTAACTAAATTCTAAAACTTGTAGATGAGGATAGGAAGAGATGATCTAATAAACATGAAATTTTCTAAATCGAGAAAAAATAAATAGTTGATTTCTCGGCATTGAAATGTTTAACTTATTAGAGAAAATAAATAATTGTAAGTATATGTTCTTATAAGTACTTATTTAAGAAATAAACAATAAAGAAATGGTAACAATATGAGAAAGAACTATCTATTTCACATAATATTCTATTATCCAATAGTAGTAAATCTCATAAAATGCACACATGGAACTATTTGAGATTAGTAAAAAGAAAAATCACAATGCATGTTGAGTCACAATTCCTATAGAGGCCTTATAATGATTCATGTAGTGGCTTCCTATATCTTGCCTTTTAAATTCTTCAGAATTTTACTAAAGATCCAGAAGTCCCTATCACCAAGAGTTTTACAACATTTATAGGCTACCTTAGTTTCCGTCTCTAGGAAATTTTGGGCATCCCTCAGGCAGTTACAATATATTAAGATTCTTATTATTTTTAAATATAATTAAATAAAATAACTTTTAAGCTCCTTGAAACTAAAAATAATAGTTGTTATAATGTGATTGAATCCTCCATTCAAGCCCCTACGACTTCATGAATATAAACCACCAAAATATCATAATAGGATAAAATCACTTTAATATTGTTGGGAAACAACCATTCCATGATGACATGGCATTCTGATGTGTATTGGGAGAGGGATTGTACATCCTACTTCAATGATACCATGAAGGAATTCAACTTCTTGTTGATTGGAGTGTTCCATCATGTGTTTCTTGAGATTGTCTTTTGTGAATTTGTTAGTGAATGAACTAAGAGAAAATTTTCTAGCATTTAGCATCTCTTATATTTCCTTGTCAACTTCTTCATACGCCTTGTCTTCTCTATCGAACCCAATAGCTAGAAACTTGTTCATATTAATTAACCCCTTAGATAAGGAATAATTATATTGGTACTTAACTATAAACTAGAAGATGTCCTTTTCCGATGCTTCCTAAATCTTCAAGGCTCTATTGAAAGGAATGAAGTTATATTTTAGTTCCTCTTCATTTATCCTAGGGACCTCCCATGGGTCATATGGATCCTTTTTGGGCCATTTATCTAGCTGTTTCATAACATTTTTTACTCCCTGGATTTGAGTACCTATTTCCTTATCCAATCCCTAAAGTGGCAGCAACTTAGTGGAGATATTTTGTACGTTCTAAAGGGATGGGTAAACTTGTTTAACAAAGGCCTTGTAATACTCATTCACTTCAAAAGCACAATATTTGTATTCCTCCATGTTAGTTCCCTATTACTTCAGAGTTATATTTTTAGCCTTCAATAGATTTACATGTTTCTCCAATTCTACTACGCAATCATATTTCTACTTCATTTATTTGAGCAAGTCTTTCACATTTCTCTTGGTGATTTGAGAGAATGGTGTGCCTCCCAAGGCCATAGCAAGTGGATATTTTTTGGTGTCTAGCACAATCGGTATTTTTTTGGTGACTAACACTCAAGGTAGATAAGGATTTGACAGGGTCTTCTCCTTGTGCTCCACTACCCTATTTAATGTGTAATCGTATATGGATCTTCCTGTATTAACCAGTTTCTTCTTCCTGGTTGGTGTGATGCCCATATTTGTAACTAGAAAGTGACCACTTTTGATTAGAGGGGTTGTCGGTTGAACTACATGAATATTCATTGAAATTATTCTCTAGTGGGAATATTGTTCTTGTTCTTCTTATTGGGCCTTGAAAACTTCTTCCTTAGCTCTGGCCTCTACCTCTTATTGTTGCATCTTCTCCTCTTCTTCTTATTTTCTCCTTTCTTCCTATACTTTTCTCTTTTATTCTTTCTCCCTCCTTATATTTTCCTCTTCTTTCTCCTTGAGCTCAAGTTCCTGGGCTATCCGAGTTGCTTCTTGATCATGTTTTAGTTTCTCCTCTTGTGCAACTATAAATGTTTCTAGTTGGGTAGCCTACTTCCGGGAAAGGGCTTCTCATTCAACTTTAGATTTCTCCTTTTTTCTCTTGAGAAGAATCATAACCTATCATGAAAATGACCTTTGAGAAATTTAAGGTGCATTTTTGTATCTCTTCCCCACCCATGTCTTTTATTGATATTCTCACTTATATTTGCATGATATGCAATTATTTTTTACCATAGAGTTGGGATCCTATTTGTGGAATGTTAGATCTCCAAAATTTAAGAGTGTCAAGTTTTTAGAATATACTATGGCTTCTTTCATGTCCTTCAATAGATTGGAGCCTAGGTGTAATGGCATGTGTGGCAAAGAAGACTTCTTGTCCTGGGAGAGTAATTTTCATACCCTCGTACATAATTATTATTCCATTTCTTGCATTATCACTCGATCAATTACAAACTTAGGAAATATGTAAGGAGGTGTGGTTATTCAAAATATCCTCATATATGTGCCATCTTGATCAAGAAACCAATCACCAACTGTGGACATCACCTTCTTGGCTCTTTCAACCATGCATGGAATAGGCACATTGAACGATATTTCATAGAGTGGGTAAATTCATTCAAAAATAAAAAATGAGACAAAATTTGAACCTAAATGGGAATATTATGACTCATACCTAAGTTAATTTGGTTGAGTCTTGGTGCTGCTAAGGAGAAAGGAAATGCTTTTCTCAAAAGATACTCTTAATTATCACAAGAGGAAGAGAGAAATAAGCATTGTGAAGAATGAAGGTCATATGGGGATTTTTACAAAGTTGTACTTGAGTTTCAGAGTGAAAATATAAGTAATAAAATATCTTTAATTTCTAATTACATTTTCACTTACTCTAGTGATACACTAGTGGGAGTTGAGTTCCAAAGTGATATATGGTTGAGAGGTAGAGGTTGTGTCACTACACTATCCCTCATTGGAGATGACCACTTATAGAGTGATATAGCGTTGTTTCAAGGAAGTTTCAAAGGAAATATTTCTGAATCAAATCACTTTTGATTGTTATGTCATTGGACTAATGAACATTGGAGTGATACAAGGCTAATATGACCTTCATCAATGTGATGTTGTGTTGAGAAAAGCATCCTCAAAGTGATGTAGCACTGAGAGGACCATCAAATAGGTGATATAATATTAGAAGAAGGAATATTAAGAATTCAACAAGTCAATTTAAGGCACTTTGAATGGTTGTATCACTGGCTAGACTAAGATGGCAAAATTGTGTTACTATCTAAAGAAAATTTTGAGAGAGAAAAGGTTTAATTAATTCACCTCTTGAGTGTTGTATTCCTAGGTTGATAAATATCACAATGTTGTGTTGTTGGGCTAGTCATCATCACGATAGTATAGGGCTTGCAAAAGCAAGTTTGCAAGACAAAAACTTGAGTTAAATCCTATTCCCTCTTATCAACTCATTAGGCTGAAAAATTGTTAGGGGAATGTATTGCTGGGATGAGCAAGCTCTCAAAATTGTATCATTGGATTAGTTATCATCCTAGCTTCGTATCATTAGTTTATGAAATATATAGCCCCTGTATTACTAGGTTGACATAATTCTCAAAAGTTTTCTTAGAATTCATCTTAAGGGGTTATCAAGTCCAATAGAAGGGTACTTTTTTTTTAGGGAAGGGACAATCAAGCTCGGCAAGGGTATGTTGAGACTCTTCAGTTGGTGTGGCCCTCAGTTTTATTTATGTAGAGGTGACATTTAGAGAAAATGATGAGGTTGTTATAGTTGCTACAACAATTTACAATGCACTATTAGAGCCTTTGAATCTCTGAGTGTTTCTCGAAAATTAATTTGCAATCACTTGGGATAAGTGTGTCTATAGGGTGTATTTTTCTTGCCAAAGGGGTATCACAACTTAGAACTGTGTAATTTTCACCTACATAACCTTCCCTTTCCCAATATTGTTCAAATCCCGAGTAAGGAACATAAGGGTATAACTTATCCTCTTCATATTGGTTTTACGCTATAAATACGATGATATTTTAGGAGATAGATAGAGATAAAACATTTAAGTTTTTGGTGTTGCTTTGCAACCTACGAGTGCCTTATAGCCTTAACAAAGACACCCTGAATAGGCCTTGCTTGTCAGCAAGTGTCCATAGCATGACGAAGATACCTTCATGTTCGAGCTTTTCAAGAATCCCTTCTCACGTGTTACCTTTCTATGTATTCATAGTTATTCATTTCTATTTTTTTATTTTGATAAATTGGGCCATAAGTTGGATGAGGGGTATTTTTCTTCTTCATGTAAGACAATTGTGATGATTCCTATGCTTGAAACTTCATATATATATATATCCTTGATATCACTTCTTAATTGTTATCCTTTAAATAAGAATGAGGCCTAGGTTAAGACTATATAGAATGTTTTGAGGCCTATTAACCAGCTCTATAATTAGGTTAGATATCATTCAACATTCTCACTATTCATAGATTTTTCCCCCACGTGTTAGTGGTCGTATTATCCATAGGTTGAATTTTGGTACTGTGGTTATCGTGAACTAGCCCTAGATGTCAAACAGATTCATGTTCCAACCTACAATGTCCCTGAAAATGGGAGCATGGTGGGGAGGTCTTTCATCAAAGAAAATTGTAGAGAGTTCAATGTTAATGTACGATTTATTAATGTACAAAAATGAAAATTAGAGTAATTAAAAACATAAATATGAGAAGGAACGAAAAAATAGGAAAGATGAACAAGAAAGAAAATTTATTTATGTACATGTGACTATAGCTAAGGTTATTACACAAAGTATTTTTTTAGAATTTGGTCATTCACCAGGAGGAGTTTAGTTTCTCCTTCTAGATTTTGAAGTCAGTATGTTCCTAGGTCAATTTTATTTGTGAATAAATAGGGACCAATCCATAAGGCTTGAATTTTGGTGTTTTTACCCTTATATTTGTGTGGTTTATCCCATTTAAGCATGAGGTATCCTACTTGGAAGTCTTTCTCAACTATCATTTTTATCGTCAAACCATTTATTAATAGTCTACCAGTGAGAGAAAAAAAAAATTGTCTTGCTTTGTTTCTCTCACTGGTACGCTCGCTTGATTGTTGCTTACTGCGCTTGCTTGGAACACTTGCTAGAATTGTAGAATTTTCTTGCTTAAACTCTGGAATTCACACTCGCTTGATGACGATCGCGTTTGTTTAAGCGCTCACTTGACTTACTTGATGACTTCACGCTCACTTGAATGAATAGCCACGCTCGTGTAATATCCCCTTTCTTGATCCAGTCAAAGTGGATAAAATTGACCCATGGTATTAACCCATGGTATTGACCCATGGTATTTCTTGATGGTATTTTCCCATGGTATTGACCCATGGTATTTCTTGTTGGTATTGACCCATCAAGCTTATAAAAGGGGATAGAAGCTAGGCATTTAAGGCATTCTGGATTATTTATCTTATTATGTTTGGGTTGAGAACCTGGCCTGGCCAGTTCTATTATTGATCCCGGGACGAAAACCCCGCGGTGATGTTTATGTGGTGAATCCATCCAAGATTCACAAGTGAGCTTCAATTTCTTATATTTGTCATTGTCAAGCAGCTGTGCATGCCATTTACAGGATTTTATGGTTTGGGCATGTATTTTACTTTCAGTGAATAATAATATAAATAAATGGCTACATTTATTGTGTTCTGGTTTATGATGAAAGATTATATTAAATGAGAACACTAATATGTTTTAGATCTATCATTTGGAATCTTACAGTGGTATCAGAGCTGTGCATCCTACCAGCCTGAGAGTTTTATGCAAGGAACTTCGGTGAAATTTATTTTTCACCCTAGCTAGCATTTCTCACTTCGGTGATATTTATCACCCTAGTTCGATTTTTATTTTTCAGTAAATTATTGGGAGACATAAGTGAAGGGAAAATCATTTATATGTCTGTGGGTTAAATTTGTAAAAATATTTGAAGGCATGATTGACAAAATCATTTATAGCTTGCATATAGCCTCTTATGAATAAATGTACCCATGATATTTATTCATGTGTATGGAATATTATAAATGTACCCATGATATTTGTTCATGTGTATGGAAGATTCATATCTTTCTTGAAAATATGGTCATTGTTGAAAGGCTGGAAAATTATTGCTAGACAGGGATCATTCCCAGATTTCTCATTAGCTAAGTATTGAGATCCATTGATGCCAATGTCGTCATTTTATTTTTGGAAACGCCACAAGAATCAACATAATGATATATTAGTCGATTCTTTGGGCTACAATACTTCTATGGATCAAAGATGGCAACAACATACAAATCAGAAGCAAGAGCATAGTAACAAGCCTTTCTCTCGAAAGGTCCATGTTATCCTTCAGCAGTCAAAAGATATCCGGAAGGAAGATGTAACAAGCAAGTGTCTCTTCGAACTTGGATCCAAATTGCAAGGTACAAAGTCAAAAGATGTTCTCCTACAACTAGACACATTAAATGCGGCTTTGAGCTTGATAGATAAATCAGAATGGGAAGGGTCAAGTTGGGCCTTGAAGCCATCCATGCTTGCTTTGATACAACCTAGGTTCTTGGAGCATTCTTGTGAAAATGTTAGACTCATCGTCGCTTCTTGTCTCAGTAAAATCATAGCCTTAACAGCACCGCTATTGCCCTACAATGATGACATCATGAGGAGGACTTTTCAGGTAATGGTAGTAGCACTCCAAGGGTTGGAAAACACCACCGTTCTTACTTTTTTCCAGAAGCGCACAATTTTGGAACGCATGGAGAAATTCAGATTTGGTATGCTTATGCTGGATCTAGAGTGTGATGATTTAATCCTTCAGATGCTCCAATACTTTTGCAATGGAATTACAACGTCTCATCCAAACTACATCAAAACAGACATGCAAAATATCATGTCTTCGATCTTAAGAGAAGATAGGGCCATCTGTGAACAATTGAGATCCAAATTGTTGGCCATTTGGAGGAAGGAGCTAATTGCATCACCTGCTGCTTATGAACTAGCTGAAGGGTTGATCAAACAGAGCATCAAACTACTTAGAAAGAAGTTAACCAAGGAGGAACTAACAAAAATTTGTGGAGACAGCAAAAATGAACTAAGGAGGAAAGGCTTATGCTTTTTATGCAAGGGAGTTTGGGCACTTGACCATTCATGTCCAGATAATAAGGAGGCAACAAGGATAGCAAAATTAGAGACTTCTTCAGATCATGGGGATTCATCCATAGATGGGTTTGCTGATTTTCAGGAGAGGACCTATGAAGGATCTAAGCAGTCAAGTACAAATGGTGAAAAAAAACACCATGCTCTTTAGAGAAACTTGCAGGACAAGCTGATCAGTCAACTTGAAAAAGTACATGACGAAAGGAAAGATGCAATTCCTCCTGATGATGTGGTAGTTGAATCTATAAATACAATGGAGGACATCCATAAAGAGTATGGGCAATCAGGTATAGACAACAGTCCACCAGTGCATCTATGTTTGACAACCAGAAAGGATGGACAACTCATCCTCACATGTGAAGAGGTCCAGGATGAATACACCCAAGGAGAATCAAATGAGGAGCCAGTAGTAATAAACCGATATGATGAGCATGATCATGCAGGCCAGCAAGACAAAGATAGTATGCAGGATGAGTCATTTCTAAAGGGCCAATCAAATATTCAAGTTGAAGCAGTGGTCGTGGGGTATCCAGTGCAGTCAGATACAGAGATAGTCAGCACGACACTAGAATTTCATGTAGAAGACTTTCGAGAAAGGATCAAGCATTTCAAGACAGATCTTATGTTGTTGAAGCAAAGATTCTGGACAGCCCGAGACACTGTCTTATAGGAGAACAGAAAAATTGATGAACTCATAGGGAAATGTGCCAAATCATCAACCAAGCTGTCTAGTATTGAGGAAAAATTCAAGTCCCTCACAAGGCCGCATGAGGAGTACAATTGGGGGTCCCATAGCAGCGCTCTACAGGAATACATAGATAAGGTTTGCAACACCAACAACCCACCTTTATACATTGGGAAGAGAAGGGAAGAGTTCTCCAACTGCATCATGTTGGGTAACCAAGTAGAGAAGCATGAATTGAGCATCGAACAACATCAACATAGTAGATTTGCAAATATTCATCCCTCCCCAAGTATGGATTGGAGAGAGATAATGAGTTGGTATTCTATCGATAGGTTGATTCTTTGGAGGATACTCACAGCTGAGGGCATATTGCAGCTTGGGCCCTTTGGTGTGGGCAGTGATGGAGGGCTGAAATGGTACCATAACCCACAGGTCCCAATATTTAGGTGGCATTGGGATCTGGGAGAATCCATTGGGGAAAGGATTGTTTGGGATCCAGGTAAATATATTAAGGGGAGGATTGGTCGGAGGATTGTTTGGGATCCAGGTATTGGAGGATCCATTCAGGACCATTCAATATGGAGGGTACATCGAATTGTATGGGATCCTGGTATTAATGTACAAATGCTTCTGTTGTAGATAGAAGTGGATCGCTTGAGGACAAGCAATCTTTGGGTGGGAGGATTTGTAATATCCCCTTCCTTGATCCAGTCAAAGTGGATAGAATTGACCCATGGTATTAACCCATGGTATTGACCTATGGTATTTCTTGATGGTATTTTCCCATGGTATTGACCCATGGTATTTCTTGTTGGTATTGACCCATCAAGCCTATAAAAGGGGAGAGAAGCTAGGCATTTAGGGCATTCTGGATTATTTATCTTATTATGTTTGGGTTGAGAACCTGGCCTGGCTAGTTCTATTATTGATCCTGGGACGAAAACCCCGCGGTGATGTTTATGTGGTGAATCCATCCAGGATTCACAAGTGAGCTTCAATTTCTTATATTTGTCATTGTCAAGCAGCTGTGCATGCCATTTACAGGATTTTATGGTCTGAGTATGTATTTTACTTTCAATGAATAATAATATAAATAAATGGCTGCATTTATTGTGTTCTGGTTCATGATGAAAGATTATATTAAATGAGAACACTAAAATGTTTTAGATCTATCATTTGGAATCTTACAGCTCGCTTGATGTCGATCTCAACTTGCTTGATTGTTTTAACTTGTTTGGTTGTTGTGATGATTGCTACAATAAACTTCACTCTGGCTTGCTTGATGTGTTGATCTTTGTACTGAATTGATGCAAATTGGTTGAATGAATAATCACGCTCGCTTGCAGGAGATGTAAATTTGTTGCTTGTTTGATTTAAAAACTCATGCACTCACTTGATTTTGTGTAAAGGAAGGGTGTCGAACACTGTCGACAATGCACCCAAGAAAATTTACAATGATTCACTTTAAAACAATGAATTCACTTGTTCTCTTAAAAATTCATTAACAATGAATTTTTAATGGTTCACTTAAATCAATGAATTTGATTACAAGTTCTTTAAAGGGATTTGCAAGAACGTTGATGAAGAATTTGCTGTGAAAAGCATTAACTTGACTAAGTGAATTTGCTGTTTGATGTAGAATGCTGATGTAGACAATCTTCGATTATATGTTGTAATTGTGTAGGTGCATGTGTTGATCTTGCAGCTATTTCGTTATATGTGTTGTGCTTGCTGATGTATGCGATATTAAATGAAATCATTGATGTGTCACAACTAGACACAAATCAAAAAACAACAACATGAATCCATAAAAAACAAGCGCCATCAAACACACATGGTGTACCTAAGATCCCCTTATTCAATTTCGGGCGAATCTAGGGCACATCAACACCAAAAAAATGATATCTTTATTAATCACTGAGTACATCATCTGAAGCAATGATAATGCCAACCTGACAACCCTTTGAAACAACGCACCTTCAAAATCTGAATGGATAGTGACACGATCTCTCTCAAAGTAAAACAATACTCTGAATTACAATAAAGGCTTTCCCTTATCACTCCAAATACAAATGGAAACACTCCTTAGCTCTCAAAATTACAAAATACAACTTATCACTCCAAGGATTTTAAAACATCACCCTTATTTCTCCAAAACTTACAAAAGAATCACTCTTATTACAAAATCAATGACAATCTTCATGCTTATGACTCTCCTGACAAAAATATTTTTGCCATTTCTTATCTCTCCCCAATCAATATTTAAAGAGCCACTATAATCATGCTTTTCACATAATTTCCATTAAAAAAATGGAATGAACATTGTGAAGTCACTTTCAAAAGGTGAATTTATATTCAAATACTCTTCAAAGCACTGTTAATGTAATCTTCAAAATACTTCAATTCTCTCATCTTTCAACTTATTTGGAAAATATTTAATTTGGGATATAAAAACATAAGCCCAAATAATATTAGATCTTGCTTATGGCACTTCAAAAAATTGAAATAGTGGGTATGAAGTCGTTTAAAAAATGAAGCTCACCTTAAAAAAATTCATAGTCCTCCACGCTGAAATTTTCGTAAGGCAAAGAGTGGGTTCATCTCTTCTTGTTGAATACAGAGATAGGCTAGCATTCAAATTAAAAAGACAACAAGACATTTCAACGGATCTGAGTATTCTCGACTTGGAAACGATGACTTGGGATGCTGTAGAAGTTGTGGGTATGCCTCCATCACCACAGTCTGATTACACTGCTACAATACATGCAAATCGGTATCTTTTGATTTTTGGTGGCGCGACAATCTCTCCAACAAACTGATCCTCTTCACTCTTCCATTTGGCAATGTATAATTCTTAACCAGGATAGTTGTTTCAAGTCCTAACTGGTACTCCCGCTTGTAGTCATAGCTAACATAGCAGAGTTGCTCCTTTACTTCTCTGACAGTCTCAAAGTCTGTAGTTCTATTTAATGCATACCCACGGCGAAGAAGAAGATCCAAAAGATAAGAGGTGATGTGATGTCCAGCTATATTCATACGTTTTGTGAGATGTGGAAAGGAATATCCATCAACGACAGGCACCACATGGGTCACACCATCTCCAGAATCTACAACAAGACCAGTCAATAACCCTTGGGCATACAATGTCAGAACAGCTTGAATTTGGATAAAGACACTCACAAAGTTGTACTGGCTCACGCTGATGCAATTCTGGAACTTACAAACAATGACCAATAATGGAAATTTTTCTAAGCAGGCTGGCAAAATGCCATTATTCGTTCAAATAGATAGTTTATCCTCTCTCAGAGTACCGATTGAATTTTGTGTTTATGATTATTTAATAATTAGCCAGATTGATATTGGAAAGAGAGCAATTACGTGTATGAATTCAATGGAATTTAAAAGTCGATGGCTGTCAACATCACTCTGCGTTATACATAACCATCACACAACATACACATATGGTGAACAAACCCAATGCTATGAAAATTTGTATCGATCTTTTGGTATCGAATTTTCCATTATATAGCTTTCAATCAGACCATCTAACAATCAATCACAGACTTGTTACCTTCAATCGTAGCTTACTCAGGCAAAGGAAGTTACGCTGCCTCTAACAAATTACACCACTGCTTTAACGCTGATTATGAAAATTTCTAAACGTCGTTCAGTGCTTAACACAACTGCCGATGCAAATCTTACAACTCAAGCCTTCATATCAACGTAGCTTCAGCTCCTTATTGACAACGTCTGCACCCAATTCAACGCAGAGTCTGCCCTACGTGTGCTCCAACTCAACACAGAATTCCACTTTTGCGTGCGCTCCTTCAAAGTAACCAAAGGGCCGTGGATTTACACCCATGAATCCACAACAATTCCACGATCCAAAATCTCACCGTAGCTTTGATACCACATGATAGAAAAATAATTAACTCAGACATAAAGCACACATAATAAAGCACACACAAAATAAAGGCGGAAAAAGCAGAAGCCTCATGGCTTCCTCATGTAATCTCTCTTATTAAAAGAATTTAATTTACAATTTAAGTAGATGAGAGAAAATGTCTAAGATAGTCCGTGCTATCTTAGACTCCTTTGGTTGAGATAATTTCTCACCAAAAACCCACCAAGATAGGAGTTCCTAAACAAACTCCAATATTTGAGGAACAACCCAAGAGTGAGGCACATATTCCTAACTAGGGATATTAGGGATATTTAATTAATTTATTTATTATTTTGGATTTATTATTGTTATTTTAGAGAGGCTAACATTCTTCGAGTTTCATCGAAGTATTAATCCTCCTTTGCATTGATGGACATGGATGGCCTCATGAATCTTGAGACAATTGCAAGGAAGGTAGGAATATATTTGGTGGCAGTATAACTTCCTCGCTACAGATGAGGAAATAAGGGGAGGTCCCTAAAGTAGTTTTAGGGGTCACACGGTCTACCCATAGTGCATTGGACAAGGCCTTGTTCTAATTACTCCATTGATATATTATGGTTCACTTTAAGATACATAGGATCTTGGAAGTTTGGGCATAATGATAGGCTCTTAGAGTTGTCTGGATGTGCAAAGGAAGGAAGATACATAAAGAGAATCATATAATTTGGGTGCAGAGTAAAGAGAGAAGCACAATTGGGCTGCAAAAAAAAAAGTGAAGGAAATTGTAGTCATTGTGTGCATTTGTATGTTGTTTATATTGTCATTTTATCAGTGGAAATTTGATGGGGTTTCAATTTCACAGGATAACTACCTTATAGATTGTGGATCAAAGAGTAACATCACACTGAGTGGAAGGATCTTCAGTGCAGATAGCCCCTCCTCATATATGTCAATTTCAACCAATGTAAATCGTCGTGAATTCATAAGTATTTTGTTTGGAGCCACAATTTTGTTTAAAACTAAATTCAATCATCTGACGTGATTTAACAAAAATTCAAGCAGGGACCATTATACATCATAAGATCACACCGCTTTAAAAAATTAGACTACGCTTATAAATTACACTAATGAAAGAGACTTATCCTTATATGATACCCAATTACACATATTCAATAAATGTAATACAATACTCATATATATCTAAAACCATATATGTTACATTATAAAAAAAGTATTATAAAACTCTTATTTCAGAATAGTGGTTTTTGGTTTTATGTAAGAGAGTGAGCTCATATATTATTTAAAATATAGGATTTTGTTATTACTAAAATAGTTCAAAAAACCATTCCTAAATATGTTAGAATAATGTAAAAATGGAGTGTATTTATGCCTAATATGTATATTAAACTGATGCCTACAACAATATCAACCAATAAATTTATATGTATAAGTTGAACGTTTTTTTTAATTTTTAACTTAACATTTCATTATAACATATACTTTTAGATTACTTTCAACAAAATCAAATTTTGAAGAAAATTTTCAGATGGAACTGTGTGTAAGGTTAATATCATGTCCAATGTTTCAGGTGGACCTTCCACCCATCATCAGAGAATAGAGAATAGAGAATGATAAACAAGTGAATGTTGGAAGCCTTAAATAAAAAAATTTCTTCAAATATGAATAATTGTGGAAATCTTCATTCTACTACATTCAAATTTATTATATTTTTTATAAATAAAATAAAATTATAATTACTAATAAAAATAATAATAATTTTTCAAAACAATTTTAAGTTTAAAAAATTATTAATTTATTAACTTACTTTTAAAAAAATCATTTAATAAATAATAATAACTGTCAAGTTTTCTAGATATATTATTATGCCGAAAGGCGTTATTATGATGTTCTTCCTCTTAACATTGTAGTAGATTCGTCCTCCTAAAAAGAATATACTAAATTGACGGTTGTCAAAACAAAACACCAATTTGATGATTTTCAAAGAAGACACGTGTCACTTTACCTTACACCAGGTGCGGTTCAACAATTTCTACTTAGCCTTCACTCAGGGACTTCAATGCTCAATGTGAATCTAGAATAAGACATAAATTCATATATGTTAAAACAAAATTGGACTTTTTTTAATTGTCACCACAACATTGTAAATGTAACCGCACGTTGGAACTGTATCTGGCTTAACAGACTCAAGCTATGAAATGAGATGTAGAACTCAGGCTGCCTACACTACCCATCCAACCAATCCAACACATTCCCCTTCCTCTACCCAAAATCCCATTCCAAATTCCAATTCGACTCTTGAATTCGAATTGATAATTTCCATGATTTCCAGGATAAAACTCACAGTCCACATGCCACTTCTATGTCTATTTCAACTCATCCTTGTTCAATTTCTTTCAGTGTTGGATTGCTTACCTACGAATTAATGATTATAATGATCTTTGTGACATCCACTGGATGGTTAGGAGAAGGCACCCATGTGAAATGATAGAACAATTTATCCATCCACTGCAGAATAATCCTCAGCCCCAAAGCCTTTCCAGGGCACACACAAAGACATGCACCAAAAGGAGCAAGCCATAGGTCATTTTCTCGAGCATCCACATGTTGGATGCCTTTCGACGAGAGAAACCTCTCTAGTCAGAATTGATGGGGTTGTTCCCACACATCCACGTTGTGGGTAATAGACCACATGTTCACCGTCGTCGACGTGCCTGCTGGAACACACATCCCTTTTTCCATGAACCAATCCTCTGTGCAGAGGTGGGCCCATGATAAGAGAGGCCTTCATGGATGCATCCTCAGACACTCCTTCACCACCACTAGTAGGTACGACATCTTCTCGATGTCGTCATCCTCATAAACTCCTTCACCACTGCCAGTAGATACAAAAACTTCTCGTTTTCATCTTCCTTTATGCTTTTGTGGCGCTTGATAACCACGTCCAACTCTCCCTGAAGTTTGCCTTGCACTTGTGGATTCAGCGACATCTCTGCCATTTTCCATTCTGTAAGAAAAGACATTGTGTCTGTACCGTGGAATATCATTTCTTGCATCAATATCCAAAACAAAATAAGGGACGAAAACTTTAAATTATAACACTAAAACTTTAAATTCTAACACAAAAAAATTGTATCGTGATTAATTATGTTACCCATAGAACTACGATCATATCGTCATTCTAACCCAGAGATCATGATTTGGTATCAAACAGGGATTTCAGGCACATATGGAGTGTTTTCTAGACAAACAAGTTGCTACCCAGATGTGCAGTTTTCATAGGTGTCGTGCTAACCAAGAAATTTTGATCGAATGTGCTTACGTGGTAGAAATGACAATACACAGACAAAATTTGAGCCATTGTGCATTGATTTTAAATTTTCAGGGTTTGGATTTTAGTATTAGGGTGTAGTATATAGGGTTTAAGCATGAACAATGATGCTGAGAAGATAAATCCGAATTTTAAATGGAATAAAGATAAATTACCGCCATAACACATAAGAAATCAAAATTTCAGGGCTTCAATGGGAGGTTATGCTTAAACACTGCACAAATTGTGTTGATAACATTGCAGTTGCAAGTAATATGGGGATTATAGACATTGTTGCACCCTTCCAGCATTGGCATGCACACCCAGAGATCGGGTAGAGATGCAAAGAGATGGAGAGTATTATAGAAAATATCCCTGAGGTGTTCTCGTAGAGCAGAGAAAGGGAAGGTTTTAATATATAAAATGCACTCACTCATCTCAATGTCAATTTAACAGAAGAATGTGTTGTCAAGGTTTTCAAGCAACACGAGGATGATGTGTTGTTGGTGTTGAGATTTTTTTATTGGGCCCTGAGATATCAACAGACTTGAGTTGCTTATTACAGAATATTAAAAATTCTCTCTGAAGCAAAAATGATGAGCGTAATGTTGGATTGGCTTGATGATCCAAGGTAAATTCTTAATACCCTTAACCAATACCTTTTATTTCGGTTGATTGTTAGAATTGATTTTAATTAAAGCATTAATGAACATAAATGAACAAACTGCATGTTGTAAAGAATATGAACATAACATGTCAAGATCAATAATCATAAGAACACGTCGTTTGATAACGGAGTTCATCCAGGAGGGACTATATCTCCGGGCCTCGGTGTCAAGATGGTGTAGGCTACTGCATTAAGTGCTATAAAGAATAATATGTACATGGATTTTTTTCTCTGACATACAAGGAAAATGACCTCACGCAGGAGTGGCTAGAACTCTCTACGAGATGTTCCACTGCGGAACTCTCATGCATAAAAAAGGACTCCTATCATTATGACAATAGCTCACTCATAAAGACTATGAGTATCCCGCCACATGGCAAACAAGGGATCTCAAACATCATACATGTGGAAATGAGTATCCCACCAACATGGCATTAAAGGGATCTCAAACATAGTACAAATCCATGACAGAAAGTACATCAATAACAAAACAAGATCCCATGACTCATACATCAACAGGGATCTGTACAACACTATGCATCTCAGGGACAAAGAAGTGCATGAAATCAACACATCATATACCTCATGCTGAAGATGACTGAAGAATGGGTTGCTACATTGTTGGATCTGAAATCACCATCATAATCGTGGCATCGAAAGGTGTGAAATCGACTGCTCATTCGCTAAAAGTTGACACCTGCAACTTCATTTCAAAAATTGACCGAAAAATATAAAGCCCAGATGGGAAATCTAAGTATGCCATTAGATTCGTGATGTCGAATAGTGCAAAATCGACTGTCCATTTTCTAAATTTTGAGAAAGTGAAGATCTGGGGTAAAAAGGAATCTTTTAGATTCCCCCTAGATTCCTGCACGATGTTTCTCCATGGGTGGACTGGAAATTTGCAACTCAAAAGGTGAATCTGACCTCACCATTGCATTCCCTGTGAAAAACCGTGAAAAATGACTGTAAACTTGACTATATTCTGACATGGCGAAAAATTACCTCCCTGGGAAAATTTCAAGGCTCATGGTTCCGCTTCCTGTTTCTGGGCCTTCTCATGGTTCCACCTGCATCGAAAACTGTGCTCGCCTCGAACTGCATGCTTGATCTACTCCTCCATGGCCTGGATGCACTTGTGAAAAGACGGGTTTATATTAAATCTCGTGGGAAGACTTCCCTAAGCTAGCCATTGGCCGAATGGTTATGATCCTTAATGTGTGGGAGGGGGTCGAGTGGTCAAACCCCGCCCCATCCTTTTAAAGTCGAAATGTTGTTTTAAACAACTGCACTTTTCTTTTTTTTTAAACCACGCCGAATATTTAATATGAGGTGGTTGGTATGTTATGGGGGGTTGGACCTGCATGGGGTGGCCCACCCGAGATCTCCGCCGATATCGTGGCATGGTCGTGGGTGGTATGAGATGGGGCGGCAGGGTTGACAGCCCGCGCCCCACCCGTTTTACATTGAAACGGATTCACGTGCCCACTAGTGTCGTGGGGTCTGGTGGGGGTCATGGCCCGCCGACCCCTTTAATATATAAATATTTTTTTATATGATTGTTGGATGGGAGGGCGGGGCCACCACCAAGCTTATATTTTTTTTATTTTATAAACAATTAGCCATTTTAAAATTACTCGATTTTTTATCATAGGAGACAAATTAATGGTCCCACAAATTCGCCCGGAATCTGGCCTGAGCTTGCCGAAATCCGGTGTCTAGGTTTCGTCCAAATCGCGGCCTCCTTAACCTACCCAGTCATCCAAGTCAACCCAAAACTTTGACCGCTTCTAACTTTCGCATACGAGCTTGATTTGATGAACTGTTCACACCGTTGTGATCACGACAACAAGATCTACAACCTGAAGTTTGTTCAAGAAAAATCCGAACACTTTGATTTTTTAGCTTCCATTAACCCTCTTTGTCCTGTGTGTGTCTCTAGAGCCACCTGGATCAATCCTCCCCACTGAGGAGAATTTGGTCCTCCAAAAGCATCAACAAGAATCTGCAATTGTTGTTTAATATTTCTGCACCACAAGCGTCCTAAAAAATGTCACCCTTCCATCTCCTTCACCTTTGTCCTTTGGAGCTATAAGCGATGAACTGACACATGCACCTTCTGCGAACCTGTAGCATAATCCCCTGCAAATTACATGCTCAAATTACGACCAATTATGGCCCAAAACATTTCCCATACTTGTCACGATTTTATAACATGTACTTGGTGGTCAAGTTTACATCGAGATGGAAATCACCCCCAGCTATCATTGCAAGACCAACAACATCGTTGTTGAATTTCGAAGTGATGGAAAACACCTCATCACTTTTACATGAAAGAAATGCATCACATGACTCATAAAATGAGGCCAACAACAGCATCATCGCATTTTGAGATGATGGCAAACACATCATCACTTTTACATGAAATAAATGCAATACACGACTAATAAAACAAGGCCAAAAAATTTATCATTGTCGCTTAAACAAGTGATTGAAAACACATCATCACTTTCACAATTAAAAATGCGACAAATGATTTACAAACATGGCCATGACAAGCTAACATATCTAGAAAAAACAATCTAGAAGAACCATCTCTCACTTATTAAAGTGAGTGGATCATTTCCCTGTGGATAACTTGCTTGTTGATCAGCTCTTTCGAATGGTGTATGCACGGGCGCTTTGTTTTTAAGGCGCTGCTCTGGATGGAGTCTACAACATGTGGCTCTTTGGTGGCCACTTCAGTCGCAATGGGTGCAAAAGGTCTTTTTCCTCCAAACCTGCTTAACTGATTTCTTTTCCTATTAGGGAGAAGGCTTTTCATGCCTCATCCTCCTTTGTGCTGTCATCCTTTTCCAACACTTAGAAAACACAAGATTATGTAAACCACAAAAATGACACGCTTTTCGAGGACATGATTTACGACCATGGTTATCAACATTCTTTTAATCAAAATGCACTCTGGAATAATGAGAATTATTATACCTTCTATGGTGGTCTCTGGTACAATCATGATGATGGAAGCTCGCCTCAGCTCTTTCAGTGCAACATGCATTACCATGGAATGATGGTGAAGTGTCCCCATCATTCCTCTTCCCTGGAGAGTTCATCAATATCTATTTTCCCTTGATGTCCTTTGAACATCCTTCTTCAGTGTACCCCAAACCTGAATAGCTTGGTCTCTGCACAACCTCCAATGGTTGGGTATGCCTTGGCCATGAATGCCAACTCCTCCTCCTCTGTACCCCATCTTGGTGAGGAGTCTCATGTCGGTTCTTGCAATGGGTATCTCCACAATTCTGACCGAAATGATATTATGTGAAGAAACTGAAGAGAAATCAACACTGTTTACCTTAGCTGTCGATTGCAAAATAGGTGAAGAAGGCTTCTCTAAGCCTTTGTTGCGTTTCACTTCCTCCAAGGCCTCTGTCGCAACTTGTGGCTAAAGTTGCAACTGATGTTTGTCCTCCTTCTCTTCCTGTAGGAGTGTCTTCAATTCAACATTCTCCACTGCTTGTTTTTCATAAGCCTCATACAACATGTCCGCTTTCTCAGACACCCTGAGCATGGTCTCATACATGTCCTTCACACTCTCCATGGCTCAACTCGGCGAACATTCAATAGTTCACGCATGCAATCCAATCAGCAAGAAGACCTACTCTGATACCACTTGATCTAGGGTAAATTCTTGATACCCTTAACCAAGACCTTTTACTTCGGCTGATTGTTAGAATTCATTTTAATTAAAGTGTTAATGAACATAAATGAACAAATTGCATGCTGTAAAGAAGAGGAACATAACATGTCAAGATCAGCAATAATAAGAACACGTTGCTTGATAACGGAGTTCGTCGAGGAGGGACTACATCTCCGGGCCTTAGTGTCAAGATGGTGTAGGATGCTACATTAAGTTTTGTAAAAAAGAAGATGTACATGGATGTGTTTCTATGACATACAAGGAAAATTCCCTCATGTAGGAGTGGCTAGACCTCTCTACGAGATGTTCCACTGCCAAACTCTCATGCATAAAAAATGACTCCTATCAGTATGACAATAGCTTACACATAATGACTATGAGTATCTCGCCAACAAGGCAAACAAGGGATCTCAAACATCATACATGTGGCAATGAGTATCCCGCCAACATGGCATCAAAGGGATCTCAAACATAATACAAATCCATGACAAAAAGTACATCAATAACAAAACAAGGTCCCACGACTCATACATCAACAGAGATCTGTACAACACTATGCATCTCAGGGACAAAGAAGTAAATGAAATCAACACATCATATACCTCACGTTGAAGATGACTGAAGAATGGGTTGATGTAGTGTTGTATCTAAACTCACCATCAAAATTGTGGCGTCGAAAGGTGTGAAATCGATTGCTCACTCACTGAACGCTGACACTTGCAACTTCACTTCAAAAAGTGACCGAAAAATGTAAAGCTCAGATGGGAAATCTGAATATGCCATCGGATTCGTGACATCAAATAGTGCAAAATCGACTCTCCATTTTCTGAATTATGAGAAAGTAAAGATCTAGGGTAAAAAGGAATCTTACCTAAAAAGGCGAATCTAACCTTGTGATTACATTCCCTGTGAAAAACCATGAAAAATGACCGTAAAATTGACTATATTCTGACATGGAGAAAAATTACCTCCCTGGGAAAATTTCAAGGCTCATGGTTCCGGTTCTTGTTTATGGGCTTGCTCATGGTTCCACTTGCATCGAAAATTGTGCCCGCTTTGAACTGCGTGTGCGCTCTACTCCTCCATGGCCTGGGCACACTGGTGAAAATACAGGTTTATATAAAATATCATGGGCGGACTTCCCCAAGCTGGTCGTTGGCCGAATGGTTATGATCCGTAATGTCTGGGAGGGGGTCGGGTGGTCAAACCCTGCCCCCTCCTTTTCAAGTTGAAATGTTGTTTTAAACAATTGCACTTTTTTTTTTTTTTTAAACCGCGCCGAATATTTAATACGAGGTGGTTGGTATGTTATGGGGGGGCAGACCCGCATGGGGCGGCCCACCCAATATCTCCGTCGGCATCGTGGAATGGTCATGGGTGGTATGGGATGGGGCGGCGGGGTTGACAGCCTGCGCCCCACCCATTTTACATTGAAACGGATTCACATGTCCACCGATGCCGTGGGTTCCGGCGGGGGTCATGGCCCGCTGACCCCTTTAATATATAAATATTTTGTTATATGATCGTTGGATGGGAGGGCGAGGCCACGACCAAACTTATATTTTTATTTTATTTTATAAACAATTAGCCATTTTAAAATTACTCGATTTTTTACCATAGGAGACAAATTAACAATCCCACAAATTCGCCTGAAATCTGGCCTGAGCTTGTCAGAATCCAGTGGTCAAGTTTCATCCAAATTACAACCTCCTTAACCTGCCCAGTCATCCAAGTCAACCCAAAACTTTGACCACTCCTAACTTTCGCATATGAGCTCGGTTTGACGACCATTCACACCGTTGTGATCAGGAAGACAAGATCTAAAACCTAAACTTGGTTCGAGAACAATCTGAACACTTTGATTTTTGAGCTTCCATTAGCCCTCTTTGTCCTGTGTGTGTCTCTGGAGCCAACTAGTTCACTGGATTCGTTCCATAATCCAAGAAGAGTGTTCGGTGAGCGATACTATAAGATATTAATCACCAGCTACGCTTTTGTTGGGGAACCTGATCTATCTCTACAGATGTTTTCACTAATTAGGTTTCAGGGATTGGATTTAGATAAGATTTCATAAAATACCTTATTGAATGGATTGGTGGAGTAGAACTGCTTCGATGTTGTCGAGATAATTTACAAACATATTTGTCGTTGTTCCCTTGAATTAAGGATTGAATCTAGCTACTGTGGAGATCTGTCCATGATGGAAAGTAATTCCTGCTGAGTGCGTCTCTTTAGGCCTCCATTGAAATCAGAAGAGGATCCAAAAAGGGAAGCCTTAGTAGTCCAAGTTTAAAAAATAATAAAAATATTACCTAATTCACCCTTTCCATATTTTTCTTCAGTTTTTGTCATATCTGTCATATCAAACTTTTGCCATCATGAAAATGAAAATGAGATGGTGAATGGGTACAATGTGATTCCATATTTCAACTTAATAAATTATTATACAATTCGCAGGTGCACTTTAATTTCTTTAATTTAATGGTAATTTAGAAATTATTATACAATTCATTGGTGCAATTTACTTTCTTTAATTTAATGGTAATTTTTGTAGTTATTAGAGCGAAACATTATAATATAATTCATTTGAAAAGTTGAAAGGAAAGAGGAGCCATCAATATATTCCATTCACCAAACTGGTGCAATCATATAAAAGTTATGAGAACGGGAAAACTAATATAGCATCATTTTAATGCAGCAGGAATTCAGTAAGTAATAAATCTAAGTGGCGTTGTGTTTGGTCTAAATATTGAATGTTTTCAAAATTGTTAGGATTTAATGGGTTTAGCTCATTTATAAGGATGACTCTACATCCTATTGAGCTTTCTAAAAAGTGTCTCCAAAGTGGTTCAAATTTGATTTGGAGTGGTGAATGCTTCAATATGGAATAGTCATGGAGAAATTAATAAGTATAAGAGACCAAATGTCCAGTCCATGCTCTTGAAATATTTTGATTTATACTTTGATTTTTCAACTACGGAATTTGGTTCAATTAATACTTTTTCAATTTTCTACTACAGAATTTGGTTCAATTTATGTTTCGGTGACTATCAGAAACAAGTTTATACTTCTAAGTTGAAATAGAATCTTTGGATTCCATTCCAAATAGTTATATGAAGTGAAAATTACAAATGGAAATTCCATTCTTTCTTATAGCTCCAATCTTCAATACTTGTAAATAGATTGTCTATGATCCTACTTCCTAGATCCCATGGGCTCTAATACCATGTGAAAATTTCATTGAACCTGCACAAGTTGGATCTAGCTATAAAACAATGAACAAAAATTGCAAGGAAAGAAGAAATAAAATTGATAGAGAAAAGAATTAATAAATTCTATTCATAGGCTAAAAATAAAATTATGAGAGAGTAAAATTCAATGCAATATATTATACTTGGTTGAACTAGTACAATAGCGAGTCTAGTAGTGAATCTAGAGAGATATGAACATCCACTATAGAGTTAACCATATCATAAAATTGGCCATGCATTAATGAGTTAACCATCTCATAAAATTGGAGATTATTGAAACCCATGCATGTATTTGTGGAATTCCCTCTTAGTGATAATAACAAGGCTTCTATAGATGACTCTACTAAATAATTCAATTGAAATAAAGGGAAGTGTATATTATTTATAATAATGGAAGATGTACACAACATAGAGGCCACATCTAAGTAAGCACTTCACCATTTTAAAGTCCTTTGGAATGTTTGCATGGGCCTCAATTAGTGAACTTATCTATGCAATGAATACATAGACTAATTAATAGGTCCATGAAATGATAACTAGCATTTGCACCCAGAGGTGCAAAGGCACGCTGATAAGGGTAATAGGCGAATGTGGAAGCAACTAATCATAAAATCTGGATGATCCATTTTAGAAAGAAATTGAGGTAATAGAACTTGGAAATTTAATTATTTTGGAAATTTAGTTATTTTACTAAATGTTGTGATCCATACAATTTTGAATAATTTGTGAAGTTCAATAAATTTTAATCTAAATCATTAAGTAGGTTAAAATTCAAAAAAATCTCTTACATTTAATCATGATAATTATTCTTTATTTTATTATTAGTTTTAAATGTTTTAATTTATAATAATTTGTAATTTAATTTTTTTTAATATAAATATATTTTTTATTTGAGAAATTCAAGAAGATATGTAAATTACTCAAATATTCTTATTTAATTGAGTGTTGGTCTAAAATAATTATAAAAAAAAAAAACCTAAAGTAACCAAATAAATATTTTTAGATATCCTTCTTATAGTTGGTAAGTCGTTAGTCACAAATCTCCAAGAAACAGTTGAAGTTAGGACTCAAAGAACCTTTGTTGCTTCCCAATCAATGGAGATGACGACTCCTCAATGAGTTACTTTGTTGTTTTTAGGAAAGATAGTTATTCAAGTAAATTTTATTGATATTCTCTAGAAATGAAATTAGATTGTTGTAACATAACTTAAATGTAAAGTCATATGGAATACAAAGTAACATGTGCTCTTCGATATGTAAAATTCATGTTCCCAAAAAATGCGCTCTTCGATATGCAAAGCCTTACCATAATGCTATTTGAGAAGAAAATATAATAATTATATTATATCAAAGTTGGTAAGAAACTAGCCAAGAAACTCCCAAAACAATTAAGGTGTATGGATCTTTGGATTCTTCTAAGCTGGGTTTAGATCATTATTTTGTAGCAATTGAAGTGTTTACTTCAGTATTAGGATTATTTAGCATGTATCTTGTTAGAAAGTTCTTGGAACTTTGAGATATATGCAATTGTTGGGAATTTGTGTTGCAACTAGCCAACCTACGAGCCCATTCAACCATTAAACCCCAACCTCTAGTGAAATATTAAAAACCATTCTATTTTCAATTATATATATATATATATATATATATATATATATATATATATATATATATAATTTGAAAAAATAAAAATAAAACACATAAAAACACTTTCAGCGTGTCTTTGCACGTCTTAGTGCAAATGCTAGTTATTATCTTTGGCGAAGAAGCGTGTTCAAAGCACAAGCACGTGAATTTCCAAATTCACTTTCTTTACTACTGCGACGGAAGTGAAAGAAAGGTACAAGCTCAGTAAAATGAGCAACTTGCAATGTTCAAGCACTTACTGAAATATAAATGAGCTTTCAACATAAGGTCTGGGATTGCCTAATCATGGTTAAACAGAACCATGACCCCTGCATTTGAATTTTCAATCATCTAACTTGTCATTGTGTCGTGACGAGTTAGATGGTTCATATAAAATTATCAAGAGGCGCTTACTGATCAACCATCCACACTATCTCTATGAACACGTCAGAATGTACAATGTGTTCATATAAAATTATGAAGAGGCGCTAACTTATCAATCATCCACACTATCTCTACGAACACGTCAGAATGTACAATGTGTTCGTATAACATTATCAAACATTTTTGTATTTATTCTAATAATACTTTGTTTAATTAATATAAATAATCATAAATTAAATTAATAGTAAAGGTTAACAAACATATCAAAATATTTATTATATTAAATATGGTATTAGGAATTCAGTTTTTTTATTATTATTATTATTATTTAAATTTATTTATTTGTAATATGATTTGATTGACATCTTATTATAGATAGTTTAGTAACTTCTATTTCTATTAGTTACTAATTTTTTGTTTTTTGTTTTATTTTTTTTTATTTAAATTATTTTGTTTTCTGAAATAGTAGTTTTTTCTCCATATTTTCAATTACGATTATTTATTATTATATTAAAAACATATTTTAATAAATTGAATTATAAAATATTATATATATTAATAAACACACACACACATATATATATATTAATGTGTATATATGTTAATATAAATAATTTTCGTATTTTTTAGTTTTTAGTTTAATTAAGTTATATTTAAGCTAAGGGTACTAGCTATTATATAACTCTTGTTTTACAATACATCTCATATGACAAAAATTTTTAAAAATAAAAATAAAATAATTATTTATAATTTTTTTAATTATTATTATTATTATTATTAGTAATTAAAAGAAATAATATATATACCAGCAAACAAACATATATATATTAAAAGAAATATATAACTAGCAATTGCACCAAGAGGTGCAAAGGAACGCCGGGGCGGTAGATATATCAGGGGAGTAATTTAACCCCCATATGACCAGTTCCCTTTCCCAAGTCCTCTCCTCGAATCCCTCTGGCAGCCCCACTTCAGTGCCCTTGGGCATAAGCTCCATATGTGGGCTTCTGATTGCCCAGATGAAAGCTTGGCCACTCGCGTCCAACCGCTTCTCGTCGAGAAAAAACATGCTCCCAAAACACACGAACATCGTGGAGTGCGGGCTCTGAGAATCCAGCCATCTCAAGCATTCCTCCTGAGTCCTCGGCAATGTCCGCCGCCTTACCCCTGCTATTGATGCTTTCGCGACCGATCCCAGTGTCATCGAAAACGACGGGAGGGAGAATGAGACCGACAGAAATAGCAAATGCACCCATCCCGTAAATATGTCGCTGATAATGCATGCACGAGGAGAGAAAGCGGCAACCTCCTCAGTATTCTCCAGCAAAACACATCAACCTTTATTAACCATACTTCGTTGGCTTTGGGTGTTCAAATTTCTATCCTAGCTTGAATCTAGTGAATATACACTACAAAGAGTGGATAAGCTAATGAAAAAATTAAAGTCCTTATAGTATTATAATATGAATTATAGATAAAGATACAATATCAACAAATTTAAAACTTATTTCTAAATAAATTTCAAAATTTTACAATTATATTGACCTTATTCCTAATATTTTAGGTAAGAAGTTAAGCATTTTCAAGCTTATCTACAAGGTATGATCTAATAGACAATATGCAATCAAAGAAAAAAAAATTAATTGGAAGATTATTCAATCAAATAAGACTCCAAATTACAATGATGTGGGGGAAGAACATAATATAAAAACAATTTAAATAAATAAATGTTCACTTTAATATTTTCACATATACCAACGTTATCAATAAATAAACCTTTCTTAATTAGCTATGGAGCAAAAATTTAATCAATATGAAAGATGAAATACACAATATAGGAAATATATTCCTAGCTTCTAAACTTTGTTATATTTATTGGAAAAGACCATAAATTTATAAATGAGCAAAATAGACAAATTATTACTCTAATTTATTTTTATCAAAATAATGTTGATGATCTATTTTTAATACAAATATAAAATATTTTTATAATGTGAAAGATGAGTCAATAAAAAAACCTTTAAAAAAAAAAAAAAATTCATATATATATAAACATCAATGAATTTTTATTTCAAAGTTATATTATGGAAAATATAAATCAATTTAAAAACATTTGTTTGGAAAAGAAAATAATTTTGGAAATTTATAAAACGTGTCGCCTTAAAATAAATGTAGAAATAATTATCAAAAAATAATTATTCCTAAAATTTGTTAATTGATTATTCATTTTAAAAAAATATTAAAACATTTTTGGAGAATTAATTATTTAAAAATATTAATGAAGAAATAAAGTATTTAAAAAAATTAAAAAACAAAATATTTGATAAAATATTATTTACAATATAAATTAAAAAGGGCCCAAAAGCTTTGGTATAATGTTCGGATTCAAATCTTGGTATCATCTTGCCACTAATATTTAATTAATATATAAGTTCATAACACATCATACAGTCAATATATTCCTAAGTTTAAGCTTGGAAGAGACACATTCATAAATATGCAAAATCTATTATCATTAAAAAAAAATCATCCAAATGCTCTTCAGGATTTATTTCAAAGAAAAATAGACCTGTGAAAAAATAAAATTAGATTAATTATTTTTCCATATAAAAGTGAAAAATGGATCAATGAAACCCTAAAATGAAAAATAATTTACTTTAAAATTTCCTATATACCTTGTCGAGGACAATGTTATCAATAAACAATTGAGGCCCGGCTCCGCCAGAATATGGTCCAGCAAGGTGAGATTGAAGCCCCCCAGAACAGAGAAAACATCTCGGGTCCCTATCATCTAGTGCCTGAAGAAGAGGAAGCGGTTTATCTTTTCTTCTTCCACAACGACCAGGATTTCAACCTGGATTGTTAGCGAGACAGTGTCGATGGGTGGCTCACAGATTTACCGAAATAATCACAGAGCTCATCCCCTGCTAGGTTTGGAGGTAGATCCACTTGTGGGTGTTTGCTCTTTTTGAAATAATCACAGAGCTCATCCCCTGCTAGGTTTGGAGGTAGATCCACTTGAGGGTGTTTTCTCTTCTCCGATTCTTCAGATTTACTGGTAGAGGAAGAAACAGGAATCCGGAGACTGTGGTGAGAGAGTTTGCTTCAAGGTTTCATGGACTATACCTCTTCTGCAAGGTCTCCTGGGCTTAGGAGTTCGGCACAGGAGTATATAAGTTTGCAGTGATATTATTTGAAGTTGAGTGCTGGTATTACGAGGTTGGAACCATATGTTTGGTTTTCTTGCAGATAGCCACAGTAGCTTTCAGATAGTCGGTGTCGGACTGTATTTTCGTTGGTACATGATGATGAGTTATGCGCTGTGTTCCAAAGTATATTTCCTTTCAGCCTGAAGCATCCGGTTTTGGCTGTGAGAAAGATATGGGTGGTGGAGGTGCGCAACACATTGCCTTCAGACAGTAGATGGAATCTGCCATCATTGGGCATTTGCGGTTCTGGGAATGGATTAAGATTCTGGTTATGAAGGAGGAGCTGCCCTCTTTTTGTTTTTAGGTGGGTGCTGCTGCCATATCTGGGACTACAGCTCACACTGGACTGGTTTTTCCGGGCAAACAGTCTTCTCCATCTTTTTTCCGGGACATCTAGCTTGTCGGTATTTTTGAATTTGAATTCCCACTAGCTGTTTGACATGACGTTATCTTTCTGATGACTTGTCTGGCATCGGGATTTCATATATTCTTCTCTTGTGTAAGTACAAATTCTTGTCAGTCATCGCCGGCGTCCATTTATGGCCGGAATTAATATGGATGACAAAGTCGATTGATTTTATCAAACGTCTCCATCTCAAGGCTTCTCCAATTTATTCTCTGACTTTCTCAATCCTTAGGCCAGGGATGTGCACTATCCTTCTATATTATCCATGTGACAAGCTGCACTCTTACAAGCGGCTCTGTAACAGGGATGAAGTTAATGTGTGAGAACCCGCAGGTGCTAAAAGTGACAGAGCAGTTATCTGTGGCAAGTGAAGAAGACAGTACGAACTGCGGCATCTGTCTTCACCCACGCCATCAACAGAGAAGGAACCATCTGCTGTATTTACAAACCTGGACACATCTGCACTGTTACAGGCGGCACCCTTGTTTTCGGATTGAACGTGCCCTTCATATCTTTCGTTTCCCTGCCGGCTTTTTCTTTCGTTGACTTCCATCTGTCTTCACCCACGCCATCAACAGAGAAGGAACCATCTGATGTATTTACATATCTGGACACATCTGCACTGTTACAGGCGGCACCTTTGTTTTCGGATTGTACGTGCCTTTCATTTCTTTCGTTTCCCTACCGACTTTTTCTTACTTCGGCCAAGTTGCCATGACGAGTGCCACGGGGGTTGATGCAAATACTGCGCAATTGGATTTTGAGCTGGATGCTTCTATTATTGCTCAATCCATCATCGCGCCTCCAGGTTTTCATGCGCGTCAACAAGGAAAAGGATCGACTCGCTGTGGCAGTCACAAGCTGAAAAAGAATCGATTGGCCTGCTTCAAGCCTGTTGTGGACATCAAAGAAGTGGTGCTGGAACATGAGGATCTTTGGGGGCGTGTCATTGATCTGCAAAAGCGTGCACTTATTGGACGTTGGATGTTTGCCGATGGTCATGTGAATGATATGCTGGAATGGACTAAGAATGTTTGGACTCCAATTGTGGGATATGCTCCGATGGTCAGTTTGCTCCTAAATAATTGATACAGTATTCATTTTAGGAATGAAAACGATATTGCATTGATTGTTAACAAGACATGGGTTCGTGGAAAGAGTTTTTTGCAACTTCTGCCTTGGTATCTCGGTTTTAATCCTATAATGGAGGCTCCAAAGAATAAATCAGTGTGGGTAAAGCTCCCGGGCCTTCCGTTGGAGTTCTGGACGGAAAATGCTTTAAGGGCCATTGGAAATTCCATTGGATGCACGAAATACATAG
This sequence comes from Pinus albicaulis, assembly GCA_034641835.2. Taxonomy (NCBI): domain Eukaryota; kingdom Viridiplantae; phylum Streptophyta; class Pinopsida; order Pinales; family Pinaceae; genus Pinus; species Pinus albicaulis. The sequence goes on from CM076569.1 coordinate 474,318,022, forward strand.
ACCCAAGTATTCTTGGTGCCACTGACAAACGCATTGCATGGATATTGGTCGATATGGTCTTCTCTAGCGGTTTGCCCGCGGATGTTGACCTCGTCTGGGGCTCGAAAAGACATAGGCAAAGGGTGGATTATTGGGGCATTCCATTCCGCTGCCTGCTTTGTCACAACACGGGACATCTGAAGAACAAGTGCCCTCGGCTGCATTGGAAGCCCCATAGGGACAATCAAAGATCAGAAGGTGCAAACGGCAAGCTGAATCCAAATGATCATCGAAATGTCATCCCATCAGGTATTTCTTCTATTGCGGATTCTGCCATTGATTTATTTGCTAATGTTAATGGACAATCTGCGGAGTTACTTCCACCAGACAAGGAGCTGCTGGCTCCTACTATTTCCAAAAACAATTCCGGCTCGGCCACGCATTTAGAAGCCGAAGTAAACTTGGGATCGACAATCATGAGGAATGATATAATGCCGCATGCCTCTACTGCTCATGCTGATCACCATCAAACCTGCCCCATCACTGAGCCATCATACACCTCCCCATCCATGCCGCCCCTAGAAGACGTAACACCTTCCCCTCATCCTCCCTCTCCGCACAACACCGAAATGGTGAATTTACCGGACCCACCATATGTCCCTACTGCTCTAGCTGATCACCATCAAACCTGCCCCACAATTGCTTCTTCATATACATCCCCATCCCCTCCTCACCCTCCTCCCTCTCCACATAATATTGCGAATGGGGACTTATCGGAATCACCCATAGGATGTGATGTCGAATCCCTCTTAAACAACCCGAACCTTGACTTGGCCGCTCTCACTATATTTGAGAATATCCCTAGGAATCCTGATATTGTCATCTCGCCGGCTTCGGGTTGCAATATTACGGTGAGAAAGAAAACGAAGTCCGCATCCAGACACTTCAGAGGGAGGCCGAAAACAAAATCCCTCTTCCGGGATGAACTTCTTGACCTCCGGGAGGTCCCTATTTTTTCTGCTGATGATCCAAGGGTGGATGGAGTTCGTGACCCTCCTTGGGTCTCCAAATGATTTTTGCCCTCCCCATCAGCTCAAGTGGCATGGGCAAATTGTTTTTTTTGCAGATGGTCGTATATGATTCTATCATGTCTTTTATGGTTCAACTATATGCCCAATTTCATATGATGTTGCGGTAAACGCTGTGGGACGCCTGGCTTATCGTAGAAGTTGGTTTTGCTTGTCGTGCATGTTGTGGGTTCACATCTTCGGATTTGGTTGATCCCCCATTTCTTTTCCAATTGGCTTTAGACATTATCATCGACTCTATGCTTGATTATGAGTCTCATGTGATGGGTATGTTGTGCCAGATCACATTATTTTGATTTTAGGAGCAATGTTGCATATTTTGGAAGTGATTTCTCACTTCACTTTCTTATGATGTATTATGCACTGTTTTTATTTATCATAATATAAAACAGCGTTTTTTTCTTTCTGAAGAAAAAATGTTATCAATAAACATTTTGACATTCTTTCTCCAAGCTTGTTTGTAGCGATTCCTGAATCTTCAACCTTATTGTATTTGTTTGAGGGACAGGCAATTTCAGAAATTTGCAAACCTGATCATTTATCAAAAACACTTGAGAAATAAATCCAGAAATAAATTGTTCTTCGAATTTACAAAACAAAAATGTCCATCAAATACTCTTCAGGAAACAAATTATTTCAAAGTTTTGAAAAGAAGTGAATTATTTCAGTAGTACTCTTTAGAAATATTCTTCCGGAAATAAATTGGTCCTCGAATTTACAGAACAAACTGTTCATCAAAATACTTCGCAGGAAACAAATTATTTAAATTTTTTGAAAAGAAGCGAATTATTTCAGGAGTTACTCTTCAGAAATATTCATCCGGAAATAAATTGTTCCTCGAATTTACAAAACACTATCCATCAAAATACTCTGCAGGAAACAAATTACTTCAAAATTTGAAAGAAACAAATTACTCTGCGGCAACCTCCTCAGTATTCTCCTTAATATTATTCATCTGTTCCTCGAGCCATTGTTCGAACGGCCCGGCCAGCTTATACGACGAAACAAAGAGTATTCCGGCGACATGAACGGGAACGTTATCTGAGTTATCGATTCCCGTGGGCACCCCGTTGATGGGAGGCAAGGGCAGAGACAACAGCCGAAGATCGAGATTCGAACCCTGGACCTGAGGCTGGAGCCGTTTGGCGCTTCCCGGTGTTGTTATATACGAAACCGAGAGGTCATGCGAGGCGAGCAGCTTGGCCAATTCCATGAATGGAATGAGATGGCCCTGAGCCAATGATGGAACCACCACGACATGCGCTTTCTCTTTTCCTTAGAATACGAGTGAGATTCAGTTTTGGAGAGCCCGGAGAGCTCTAGCCAAGTACCTGAGCGCGATGAACATGCAGGCAGAGGAGAGATCGAAATTGAAGAATGCAAGTCGTTATTGAAGCGAATTGGAGAACGATCTGCTGCTTCAGCTGTATCGAATGTGATCAGCTCCAGCAGTGTGGGTGAATTTGCAGGAGTAATGAATACATGCAAGGCAACCACTGTGTTCGTTTGCGGCGCAGTTGTGGCGGCGTTATCGTTTGAACCCACAAAACCATGGTTGTGGTATACCATTGTCATGAGGGGCAACTGGAGAGATAAGGCAGAGCGGAGCGAACGAGGAGGAACTGGTGCAGCTGGCGGAGCAGTTGAACGGAGAGTATACAAACACGTGGTGAAATCTCATAGGTTCCATGCGCTTGGAATTTGCTCACCCCAAGCCCGCAATGAAAAACGTAACAAGAATTTTAACTATAAAGATTCACTTCTCATTTTACCATGGAGATTTTTAATTTGTAAATAGTCTTTGTTACAATACTATGGGCCAATATCATGGTTTATTAATACCCAAAAAAATAATAACTCATATTCATATGACACATGTTCATACGATCATTTTTTGCTTTGTTTAGGCCATGTCTATTTTGGAATATGGCCTCTATAATTTTAATTAATTATCAAGTATTATTAGGTAGATGGTAGGGATTTAATCTACATAGAATGTTCTAGAATATTATTAATAATATATATACAAATCAAAGGTTGAGATTTAGCTTCAAAGTAGTTATCTCATTTTTTCCTTTTATTTAAATTCAATATTTAAAAAAAATGATCATGTAAACAAGTGTCATAAGAAATGAGTTATGTTTTCTTAGGCATATGGTATTGATAAGTCACAATGCTAAAACAAAATCTATTTAGAAAATTAAGGATTTCATGATAAAGTGGTCATGAATCTTTATGATTAATAATCTTGTTATATGTTTTTTTAAATGTATATATGTTAACTTATATTGTGATTCTTTTTATCAATAATAATAATAATAAAATGTTATAATTTAGTTAACTTTTATTATTTTTTTAATTAGAGCAACTTATGTATTATTCAAAGTAAGTGTTTTAATGTTTATTATGGATTGATACCTATTGGCATATACAAGTTCTTTAATTTATATGGTTACACTAATAATTAATCAATTTAATTAAAATAACACAAAGATCATAACTACTTTTGAGATAAATATAAATCTTTGATCAATGGATACCACAAAAAATATTCTAAAATATTTAGTGGAGGTTAAATCTTTACCATCCACCTAATAATTATTAATAACTAAATAAAAAGTTTGGAAGCCCTATTTCAAAATAGATACCTGTATCGCATATTTATACAATGATTTAAGAGCTTCATCATGGCCTCTTGTCATTTCTACACAAATTGGGTGTGGCCTCCTTTGGAGTTGTTGGAGGGTTAACTAGCTGTGTATGTGGGAAGAGAATGTAAGTGGGAGGTTGTTAATTTCCCCTCGAGTTTAAAATTCGATCTTTTGGATTAAAAGGGAAGACTAAGATTGAATGCATCTCCACCATTCAATTTGGAAGCTCCCTTTCAATTCCAAAATAGACACGTTTATCATAATTATCATATTTAGTCATCACCTCATGGCTAGAATTAAACTAAATGGCATAGTTTAAGGATGTGAACTTTTTCTTCTTTCCAAAATTTGGTGACACTAATTTGGGTGTGATCCTAATCTTGGTATTTTGGGCATATATTCTAATCTTGGTGTGATCGTAATATTCCTTCATTTAAATCTATTTTCCATGTTGGTTTTTTGTGATAAGGCTTCAAGAGTAGGTGTCCCTCTTCTTCTTTGATGTCTTGGCTCTTGCAACTCCCTAAAAATAATGTTATAATAATTAAAATTTATGAATGTGTACATACTTGAATATGAATTTACGAATTCTTAAGAGGAAACACATATTCTTAACAATTAATTCCAGTGAAACTATAAATTTATATATTTTTTTCATAAATTATAATTTTCAAATTTAAAAAGTTAAAAATCCCTCATTTATTTTATAAATCCGCTTTGTAATTAGTTATGGAATTAAAAAAAGAAAAGAAAGATATAATATTTTTTAACTTTTTCTATAACACTATATGACTTTTCCGAAATAAAATTACCTTTGTTTAAGTTAAAATATGTAATAACTATAATATTTATTTAATAAAATCGCATCTTAATTAATAAAATCACATCTTAATTAGATGACAATTTGATGTCTAAGAATAATTTTTTTTTGTAGGGGTGACAATATTGGGAGCAACAATTTGAAGCTAAGGGATGATATTTAGTCCTAATGGACAAATTGAAACAAATTGATCTTGGAGGTTGGGTACAACTTCAAATATTCAAGCAAATCTCGATGCTTTGCTCAAAGGAATAACTCTAGCCAAGAGGCTTCAAATTCACAAGCTTGTCATTGTGGGTAACTCCGACAATGATTCAGATTTATGAAGGAATGAAATGAAATACATATATAAATAGAAAAATAGAGCTACAATGAAAACATAACTTCACTTCATTAATAACAAAGTAATGAAATTTATTTATATGAAAAATGGAAACAAACTACCTTGGGCAATGGTAGCTTAACTCTAAGAAAAGATGTGGTGGATACATACCTTTTGAATTGTGTTATAATGAATTTTGAAGACCTTTTGTTATTGAGAAACAAATGGAAAATCCTAAACATCCAAAAACCTAACCCTGGGAAATGAAGCACCAAAAGTTCGTGGGCCTCATTGGGGTTAGTTAGCACATCAACTTCCTAGGGTCGTAACTTTGGAATATGATCTTTTTTTGATGCGTATGATACCTCATTAGAAATATCTATCCGAGGACAACAAATTTTGACTACTAACCCATGTTAGAAGCTTTGGTTATGCCTATTTTCATTTATAAAAAAAAGAAAGGTGTCTCAAAATGACTCCAAAAGTTTAGGACCCAAAAAACTGCCAAAAATAATATTTATTGTGCTACAATTAAGGAAATTGAAAGAAACAATGTTGGAGGTCCAAGTGAAATATGTGGGTGGCCACTAATTTCCAGCTAGATCAATCCTCCCTCCTTAAGAACCAATGGTCTCCATTGCATTGAGTGACTCCATGAGATGGGGAAACTTTTGCTAAAATTGGTCCCTGGTGATCCACTTGCCTTGGTGTAGGAGTTGGCTAGATTTGACAACTCGATATAGTTGAATATTTTGTTGGCAAGTGTTTTTTATCTGTGTCCATGATCCGACCATTTATGGCATGTTCCATACAGTCTAGGTTGAGGTCTATTGGTGTTAGTTGTTTACCAATGTCTGATGTGTCGAGTAATGGTGGAAAGTATGGCTGAAGGCGGTCCACATTGAACACTGGGTGCAGGCCGAGGGATGGAAGAATGTTAAGCTTGAAAGCATTTTCTCCCACAACCTTGGTGATGGTGTTTTGAAGTCTTGTATCAGATTAGTTAGAGCTTGTGATGGGCTCCAATAAGGCATTTTTCCTGCAAATGAAACTAAACTTTGTCAGCCACTTGAAACTTATGTGGCACCTGATGTTGATCATGTCGATGTTTTTACTTGTAATTGGACGTATCTAAGGTGTCGTGCACCTGTTGGAAGATGTGCTAAATGCATTCAATAAACATGGTTGCTTTATCATCCTCATATTGTACATGTGTGGATTTTGTCTATGTAGTCGCATGAGGCATGGAAACATCAATCAGACATAATGGTTGAAATCCCAGACCCACTTGAAAGGGACTGCGACGAGTTGAGATATGGAGAGCTATGTTATAAATGTGTTACACATAAGGAAGGCTCTCATCCCAAGTTTTTGGATGCTTGAAGTTATACATGTGTAGTATGTGCACTATCATCCTGTTGACGACGTCTGTTTGACCATCAGTCTCGGGATGGAAAGCAATTGACTTGGTGATCTTGGTGTCCAATAATGTCTAAAGGCTCGACCAAAATATGCTCAAGAACCTGTTATTTTGAGATGATATAATGGCACGTAGGATCCCAAATGTTCTCATACTCGTTCAAAGAAGAGTTTGGCAGTGTCCTCTGTTGTGATACTCTATTTGCAAGCCACCAATATATCCATCTTAGAAAATATATCCACGACCACAAATACATAGTCATTACCATGTTTGGTAGAAGGGAGGCCCGATAGATAGTCCATGGAGATGGATACCCAGGGTTGGTTGGGAGTAGGTAGAGGAGTGTACAGGTCTTACTTCTTGAAAATAGTATCAACTATGAAGAAGATAAATTGCATACGATTACGCGATGTATGAATGTTCGCAAAATGAAAAATACAAAGGTTTTTCAACTACCTGTGTGGAAGAAGTTTTGCTTAGGTGGTCATGTGTGTACGAAGATTGTTGTGCAGAATGAGTTGTGTGGAAGTGGTTGTGCGTATACGAAAGAATTTTTTCCAACATGGTTGTGCATGTGCGGAGGGGCGTTGGTGGGACAGACATTTTAACTTCGTTGATATTTTTTCAAATGAACAAATTTTTAATTCGTGAACTTTTACAGATTTAGCATTGACGTGCATGAGAGCGGAGTTTTGTTTGAATTTTAAGAGTGAGTGCGGAAAAGTTAAAAGCTAACATACAATGTCGCACACTCAACTACTATGTATTATTTATTATTAAAATATTTCCAATAATACAACCCTGCACATTTGCTTAATTCTTTAATCACTTGATTTATAAAACCTTAAGCACAAAAGAACGTAATTCTTCCACACTACGAGAAGTGTTCACTCACAAATGTGCTTATGCAAATAATTTTCTACAAATATGAAAATAATATTATTATGTTATCAATGAATGTTACAAATAATATCGTAGACATAGAGATATGCCACGTCGAAGTGCGTACGTTTGTGAATGTAGAGATTTATGTTCCTTGTTCCACACAACATTGTTCCGCACAACATTGGAACCGTTATGTTGTCATTTTGAGAAAAGAGAACCGACTTCTGACGCAACTATAACAACGATTATTTAATAATATGAATCTAATAAATGTTGTGTGCAGAGAAATTGTACGGAGGTGTCTTTATTCGCCCAAGATTACCAGATGACCTAGGTTTTGTTTGGAGGAAGCGTGTGCAGACACCAAATGTACATGTGCATTTCCTTGACTGTGTCCACCGAAGAACATTTTTGAATACGAAAGTACCTATTCGGATATGGTTTTGAATATTCGATAAAAAATGCATGTGCGGTAGATCTTTGAATGTGCACAAAGATTTGTCCAGTATTTATCAAAATAATAAATATGCAACTCTATTTTTGAATTATTATTTAGTAACATATTTTGCAAGCATTGCTTCTTCCTCACAACATCTAGGACCAACATCTATTAATAAAATTTTCAAATGTCAATGATTGACCGTTGTGCGAAGGAAGTTTCATGCCAATGTCTAGTGACATGATTTAGTGTCAATAAAAAAATTAATTAAGGGCTTTCATTACAATATTAAATGTAAATTGTTTTGGCCTTTTTTTGGTTGATCAATCTTGCATTTTTTCGTGCCCTTGCTTCTGAGCTAGTCGTAGTATTATCCATTGTTATTTGTATGATTATTAGTCATAGATAATTGGTGCTACGTATAGAACATTACTAGAGATGTGGAATCATTTTGTGTTAATGTTAAGGGATCATGTCTGTACACAATATTTTTGTATCGTTCTTTTGAATACATGTAAAATAATGCACATTATCACAATGAACTCGTATTTATTTAATTTTGTACATCCTTTTTATTTAGTACACGTATATCAAAATATTAAGGTAATAACCATTACTGAAGTAAGGAAGAAAATGATATTTTTATTTTTGAGATTTATTTTACCACCTACCGTTAATGTTTGCTTTGAAATTTTCAATTGCTATTTATTGAAAGTGTTAAACGTGTTGATAAATCTATATATTAGCTCTGAATCTGGAAATGGATAAGAAAAAACGGTGGTAAGAAATATTGTAATTTCACTATTAAGTCATGATTAATTGTATTAGTAAATGAAAACCTTTATCATAAATCATAAGAAAACGTGCACGCAACCAGATAGAATGTGTTATGGTAATTGGATTTGTATCGTGACCTTGAAAATCGTGTATCAGAGTGTTTGTAAATCAACTTTCATTCAACCTTTTTCATATTATAGTATCAAAATAAAACAAATTTTCAACAATTTAGTGGTGGGAGAAAGTTTAGTAACTAACCTAATTATCGTAGTCTAACTAGGCTTCAAATTTGCCAAGAAAATCGTGGAAATTTTGGTAAGATTTAGATAAATCCAACAATTTTTTTTGTAAATCCAGGTTATAATTGTTAAACTTCAATATTTTAGGTGCTTGATAGGTTTTTGATGGTGTTGAATCGATTTCCATCATCAAAAACATTATTCAAACACTCCTACTTCCATATTTTTGAAAAAAAAATTCATATTCTGGTCATTTTTTGGTTGTTCGGGCAAGTTTGTTGCCTCAATAGACAATGTGAAATCAATTCGTCTACAAATATTTGAGCACGTCTATGCATAATATTTATTTATGAATGTTTGCAATGATTGTTGGTAGTTTCAACGCTAATTGTCATAATTGTCATGAGTTTTATTATTACTGCATATATGAACTTGGCCATTTTGAAAACAAGTTGTACGACAGTCAGATTGTGTAGAAATTTCAACCCAAATATCATGAATCCAATAAATAGTTAATAGATTTCGGGCAATTTAAGCTAGAAAATGCACTGAAAAACCTTTCAAAATGTAGTACAAATAGACAACTTCCTTATATTGTATAGCTAATTTCAGTTTGCATTACACGTATTTCAATGATACTAAATTAAGAGAAAAATACGCAGTAAGTGGACAAGATGGCTTTTCACTATCGATAATGATTTCCATTACTTCTTGTAAATGTTGGCTTTGATATTTTCAATTGTTATTTATTAAGAATGTGGTATGTAGTAGTTTCCACGCTAAGTATAACAATAGTTGGAAATTGGGATTCCATAAATCATATTGAATGGGATTGTTTTTATGTTTTATATATATATATATATATATATATATACTCTCTTATTTCCCTGGACCTAGGTTGAGCTAAGGCCCAAGGCCTAAATGGAATCTGATACCAAGTGAAATTTGCATAAGGCACAAAAAAATTATATTATTCACATCAAATAATAAAACAATATAAATACAAGAATCTATGTTTTGAGATAGCTAATCGATCTTTGATATACAATCTCTTAGTTGAGGGAATTTTTCAATCACACACTAATTTAGGAAGCTAATTAATTAGAGAAAATATTTCAACCAACTAAACCTCAACAAACTCTCAAATACTAAGAATAAACTCCTATACATAAAAAGTTTCAAATTAATGTATAATGCTCCAGGATTGAAACTTCGTTATTTCATGCAATATGGCTAAATTCAATTTTATACAAACTGAATTTTCTCGTCATACCACGGGCAACGACATTGCGGCTCCACTAACTAATACACAGACTCACTCACTTCCTTCATTGTTTTGTTAGTTGATTATATCCATTGATCACGGCCATAATAGTTTTGAGATCAAAACAATTCACTATTTACACAACTATTTTATTGAGCTCGTGATAAAACACATCCCTATAGTTGGGTTAAAATTTAAATGAAAATGAAAATTTTTATCGATAGTTTACCCGATTTAAATTAATAATTTTAATTAAATCAAGTGTAAATCCATTGGTCTACACTTTATAGATAATTGTCAATTTTCGAATTTAAATATTAAATCATTAATTTAAATATCATGAAAGAAAAATAGGTGGAAAATGCAGACTATTATATATTTTATTTTTAGCTTAGTATTTTATTATAACATATATTTTTAAATTACTTCCAATTGAATAAAAATTATTATTTTTTTATAAATTATAAAATTCATAACAATTATATTTTAAAAATAATATTTTTTTATTTAAAAAATAATTAATTATTTTTTAAGGCGTCTTTATTTGAAAACCGTTTTCTTTGTTGAAACTCTATCTTTTTCTGCACCATTGGATCAAATGTTAGACGATTGAAATATTTTAGGCCATTAGATCCATGCCTCCTAACTAACTAACTACCTAACTAACTCACCAAGCCCTATTAATGTCTCCATATCCAATAGCATCTTATGACAGTCAAACCAAATAGATAGACAGACCAGACGGATAGCAAGATCCATGTCCAAATTCTAGCAAGATGACTTGTAAGCGTTTCAGTGCCGTGATTGTTTGTCTTGGCCAATTTCCAAACCATGTTTCATGCCATTGCTATGTCCAAGATGGATAAGTTATGGTATAGAAAGGTTGAATTCACTTAATGTAACATTCTATATTGTTTGTCTTGGCCAATTTCCAAACCATGTTTCATGCCATTGCTATGTCCAAGATGGATAAGTTATGGTATAGAAAGGTTGAATTCACTTAATGTAACATTCTATATTGTTTGTCTTGGCCAATTTCCAAACCATGTTTCATGCCATTGCTATGTCCAAGATGGATAAGTTATGGTATAGAAAGGTTGAATTCACTTAATGTAACATTCTATTCTCTTCTCTTCTGCAAATCAATTCCACGATCTCCAAAGCCAGATAATACTTCCTTTTCTTTTGTGCAGTTTGTGTGCAGTTTGTGCAGTTGCAGGATCTGCAAAGCTTTCGGGAAAGGAAATGAACGTGGTTGAGCTTTCGGGGAAGGAAATGAACATGGTTGAGTATTTGCTCACTGGTTCATCGAATGTATGGAATGTGAGGTCATAGCCTTATATGATGTTAATTTGGTTAATCATTTAGTTTTTGTTGTAAAGGAAACACTATGTGCAGGAAAAAAATAAAAAAACCAGAGTATTTTGATACTTTGTCTCTGGAAGTAACCCAAATTTATACTCTTCTGGAAATCAATTCCACGATCTCCAAAGCCAGATAATACTGCCTTTTCTTTTGTGCAGTTGCAGGATCTGCAAAGCTTTCAGGGAAGGAAATGAACGTGGTTGAGCTTTCGGGAAAGGAAATGCACGTGGTTGAGTATTTGCTCACTGGTTCATGGAATGTATGGAATGTGAGGTCATAGACTTATATGATGTTAACTTGGTTAATCATTCAGTTTTTGTTGTACAGGAAACAGTGTGTGCAGAAAAATAGAGTGGAATAGAGTCTAAAAACAGAGTATTTTGAGACTTTGTCTGTGGAAGTAACCCAAATTTATATTACAAATTGATTTATGTTACATTCAGCATTGCTACACATTCTATTCAATTCTTTACTTTTCTTTTGCATATAAATATGGAACAACAATGTAAGTTTACAAAATATGTATCAAAATATCTTGATTCTATTCCTCTTCTTTTCTACTCATATTCTTTACTTTTCTTTTGCATATAAATATGGAACACAATGTAAGTTTACAAAATATGTATCAAAATATCTTGAGTTTACCACGGAAAGATGTTTATTAAATATTTTTATCATTATTAATTTATCTTTAAATATTTTTATTATGTTTTATTTTATAAAATAGTTAAACATAGTTATAATATTTTTATTTTTATTTTCAAAAAAAAATTCATATGTTTTTTTATTAATTAGATTGATTTTGTATTACAAATGAGAAAATCACTACATACTTACTTATATGGTTTGTTACTTAGAGGATTACAGTAAAAGTATATAAATAAGTTTAAAGTTAGAAAAAAGAGTTGAAGTGTCTTATAATACTTATTTGAATAATTGAGTTTTAAACTCTGTACAATTGGTAAATAAAACATAGTAGAAACTATTCACACCATAATCTAGTTTACAAACAACATAATTAATTGTTGGGAGAATCCAACATAATTTAGCTTACACTTGCTTTTTAGAAACAAAAATATTAAAACAAACAGCATAATTATTGTTGGGAGAATCCATCTCTATGAGTGTGGGGGCTTGCTTGTCTTTTTCAATGATGTGGAATTGGAAGTTTGATAGTTTCTTGGCTAACAGTAAAACGTTAACTTTACTATCCACTTTTTTAATTTGTTGTTGCAAGGAGTAAACGCATAAAGGAATCTCCTCTTGGGCTTCATTTATCTCAACCAAAGCCTTACCCATTATAGTTTTTATAGGCCAATGCCAAGATAAGTTGTTCCATAATAGTGTGAATAGTAATGAGTGGGTTTGCTTCTCTTTTTCAATGATGTGGAATTGGTAGTTTGATAGTTTCTTGGCTAACGTTAAAACTTATAGTTTCTTGGCTAACGGTAAAACTTTAACTTTACTATCCACTTTTTTAATTTGTTGTTGCAAGGAGTAAATGCACACAAGAATTTCACTTTACTATCCACTTGTCTAAGAGTTTTTTAGGTGGCATAATCTCCATGAGGGTGATTAATGTGGTTGTTTTCTCAATTATCATTCAATATGGTGAAAATTTTATTTGATTAATATGTTAATTTATTTTAAAGTTCTTATCATATTTAAATTTACTATCCACTTTTTTAATTTGTTGTTGCGAGTAAATGCATAGAAGAATCACCTCTTGGGCTTCATTTATCTCAACCAAAGCCTTACCCATTTTAGTTTTTATCAGTTAATGCCAAGATAAGTTGTTCCATAATAGTGTGAATAGTAATGGGTGGAATTTCTATCATGGTGTGAATTATAGTAATGAGTGGAGGGAGGTTAAAAGACTGGAATTTGCCTACTTTCATCATCCTCATAACATGTGTGTATTTAAGCCTTTCCACTTGTTACGCTGTAAAGCGTCTTATTTGAAAACAACCCACCTAAAGTGCCACTTGTACTATTATGTACCGTTGATGTTCATGTTAGACGATTGAAACACTATGGACCATAGGATTAAATATTTTTATTAATCAATTAAGTAGATAAACCGAACACACCATTATCTGAATCCATATTGGATTTAGAGCACAAGATGAAACAGCCGCAGATGTGCTCAGGTGCTCAGGTGGAGATCTGTCCCCTTCCACAGCCTGAACTTCATACTCTTCCTTTCTTCTTATTTATTCATCACTTTGTCTTCCAACACTGCACAGTCTACTGCTGATAAACATAGAAACAATTATTATTGTGAGAGGTGACTTTAATGGCGGCTATAGCGCTCTTGGTATCCCAGTTGCTCAAGAGATGTGCAGATCCTACAATTCTTCCAAACATTTCAACTCACAGCGCCCTTTCGGTGGTCCCGCATTCGAATCCTGTAACGTTGTCAAGTAGTTTGAACAGAGACGAGTTAGAGCAAAAGGAAGAGGTGGAGGTTAAGGCAGATACATCACAGGTATTTCTATTTAGGGTTTCACTTCCTAACTGTTTCCTGTAGCATCCGTTGGTCCCTCTGAGCATCTTCTCTAAGTTTTTTTTGGATCAATCAAGTTTTTTGTATTAAAGAAGCTGACATTTTCTTTTATTGGACAGTGGGTTTTATATCAGCCCGCATTGACCAGTGCTAATGGTGTATATGTATCGCTGCACTCTATCAATATTTTCATTACAATATTTCCTACCATTTCTCTCTCTGAAATTCCTAATCGATCTACTCCCTCACACTCTGTATCGACCATCTGAATTTGCTTGTCACTCTGTTGTTTGTATTTCTAAATTTTAATTGATAATGGGCTCATCCCTCTCCATCACTGCATCCAACTCTACCGCTGGTGATTCCAACTACGCCATCGTGATTTATCTCTACCGGTGCCATCCCCTTTTACATGTACTAAAAATCTTTAGGGATCTGCAGGAATTACAAGAAGGGGGAAATCCAACTCGTCGAACAAAACGCATCAGATTGGAAAGGTTCAGGCAGTAGAGATTGTCGGCTTGGGCAGAGTAGGAAAGACAACGTTCGCAAAAGATATTTTCAATTTCAAGAGTTCAAATTACACCTTATCCTGCTTCTTATCTGATGTCAAAGGTAAAAGCCCTTTGCTTCAGTTACAAAGCGAACTTCTTAAGAGCTTGTTTGGCTTGGATCTGCTAAGAGGCGCTATTGATAATTTTCATTGAGATACAGCAAAGACTTTAAATCAGTTATGAGGCTGTTAAAAGATAGAATTAGAAGATATTCTTAGACATTCCCTGCAGTTTTAGGGGAGAAAACAGGGATATGGCCATAAGAATATGGGAACGGATATGACCATTACTTGTTTGTAGCAGATTATGGTTCTTAACACCTCAGCTAGTGGACCAGACGTGGAAGGGATTTTTTTTTTCATAGTGACTTTTATTGACCAAAAAATAGGGCTGCATATAATGTTTAATGTTCATGTATTTTTCATTTTTGTTTTTTGTTGATAACGTATGATAGTATAACTATACAAAAAATCCTGCGTTAACTGAGATTTCTAGCCAGAAACCTGAGAAGGAACCCAGTGAATGCAAATGCAGTGAAAGGAAGGCAGATGGAGATAGATCTAGGAAATGTGCTTGTGTTGCTTCCAAGGAATTGAGGGCTTCTCAGGAGGAGTTTTGCAAGGAGAATCTGCAGTTAACACCTTCGGATTATGCGGAAGAAGAAGAACATACGGGAAGAGGTAAGGACTGCAAAACCCAAGGCTCTAATGTGAATCTTGAGATTGAAAATGATGACAAACGTCATGAATTTGAATGCAATTTAGATGGCAGATGTGGGTTTGGTGAGAAAAATGGAGATACCATGTGCATTGAAGATAGCATAAATCAGAAAATTCGGTTGAGTCCGTTAGAGCTGAGAATGGGCATTTTGGTAGCAAAGAGACATGGTCCTCAAACATGTTTTGAATCTTTACTTTGGGCCTGTTGCAGAGGTCCCCAAAGTCTGCTAGAGTAGCAGGCTTTTACTCCATTTTTATGTGCATAACTTTTAAAATCTCTATACCAACCCTCCAGCGTCATGCATAGTCTTGAAATGAAACGCAAGCCTGTGCTTAGAAATTCACGCAACCATTACTTGTTTGTAGTAGATTATGGTTCTTAACACCTCATTTGGTGGACCATACGTGGAAGGGATTTTTTTTCCATAGTGACTTTTATTGACCAGAAAGTAGGGCTGCATATAATGTTTAATGTTCATGTATTCTGCATTTTTGTTGTTTGTTGATAACCTATGATAGTATAACTATACAAAAAATCCCGCGTTAACTGAGATTTCTAGCCAGAAACATAGTTGTCAAAGAAATAATGCATGACAAGTTGCCAAAAACTAATAAATGAATGGGTGTGGGTTCATGGCTACACGCCACGACTGAGATTAATGTTTGTTTTCGAGCTCAAGCCTTTGCGTAGAAATCATGTAAATAAACAGGACAACTAGCAAAGAAATTAAAACAAATAATACATAAACAAACTGCACAATTAAAGTTACACTTGTGCTAATCATATCTGCTAAATAATCTTGAACTGCACAGAATGTTAGGAAATCATAGTCAATTTCTGAACATTCCTGCAATAGCTACAATAACATCTTCACTATAAAATTCTTTACCCTATGTCATATAGTCAACAACTTACAACAGATGAAACAACCAAAATACAAATTTCAATGTTCCTCAAAATATGAGGCATGCATGGAAACTTTGACATGTTCAGAGAAGCTCCCAAATAGCAGCTTCATGGGAAAACCTTACAACCCTTATTTGAGAAACAAATTCCTGCATCCTCCAAATAGCAATTTGATGGTGAAAGCTTACAAACTCGAACAGATCTACTTTTCTTCCTTTCTCCTTCAAACAGAATATCTTAATCCACTTTCTGCAATTTTCATCAATCTTTGATATTTTCATATGTAGCTTTGGCTCCAACATTCCCTGAGGCAAAACATATTGGCCACAATTATTCTGGTGAACAGATATTTCAACTAATGAAAAGCACAATAAAGTTGAGACAGGGACATTTCAACCATGCACAGTACAATGGTAATGAAGTCAGATACACAGCACACAAAACTACTTATGTCTATCCATCTAGAGCACAGATGAAAGGGTAATAAACAGTCAATATTGGTTGACTACACGTTAGATTCACTCTCGTATCCAGATATGTACAAGAACAATCAATAATATCTGTTATTATTCAGTAACATTATTCAAATTTAATCTGCCATTTTTATATTCACTTATTTTTAAATTTCTTTCATTAAATCCAGTAAATCCTATGGCTTAAAACGATCTATACCTGAACCAATGTTATCATAATCTATTGAGATATCTTCAGAGGTTGCAGCCATTGCAACAGCTTTGGCTACAGCTCCTCTAGGTGGGGGATGATCATATTTACAAGTTGCACCATACTTGCAAGTACCAGTTTTCATATAGAATGGGCATGTAGCCTCACCCTGCAGACCATTCAATTCCAGAAATGTAACACAAAAAACATGATTAAAAATTAGAATTCAAACTAAAAGATGCATCTGATATAGCATCATGCCTTGCATACCTCTCGTCTTGGGAAGCTTGCAAACAGTGCAACCTCTATAGCAGTGCTTGTCAGAGACAGTTCTTCACAACGATTAAAATGAATTTCATCCATTTCAGAGTGAACTTCAACATTTTGCGAAATGGAGCTTATGTTTCTATCTGAGCGAACAGAGATCTCATTTTCTCTTGGTGTTTTAGGGTATTGATCTGCCATCGCATCTCTGCTACTTTCACTCATTGTATCTATTTGCATAACATGACCTCCTTTAGCTCTTATACGAATACGGGGTGCTCTTTCTCTTCTTACAGAATCATTGCTCTTTCTCTTCTTACAGAATCATTCGGAAGTTATTTGAGTGTGAGAGCATTTCCTCTATACCACTCTTTCCTACTTGCATGATTCATGTGAGATCATTTCCTCTATACTACTCTTTACTATGTTACTGCTTTATAGCGTTTCCTTTGCAACATATGGTGCAATTGCTAGTTTAAGAGTTTTTTAGGTGGCATAATCTCCATGAGGGGGATTAATGTGGTTGTCTTCTCAATTATCATTCAACATGGTGAAAATTTTATTTTATTAATATGTTAATTTATTATAGTAATGAGTGGAAGGAGGTTAAAAGACTAGAATTTGACTACTCCATCATCCTCATAGCATGTGTGTATTTAAACTTTTCCATTGGTCTAAGATTTTGTTAGGCGGCATAATCTCCATGAGAAGGATTAATGTGGTTGTTTTCTCAATTTTCATTAGACATGGTGAAAATTTTATTTTATTAATATGTTAATTTATTTTTAAGTTCTAATCATATATAAAGAATCTTCTTTTCATTTTTAATCCTCTTAATATCATATAAAGATAAATAACAAATTGTTTCTATTTAAAGTGTTTTAGGAATTCTTTTAGGATATATTGCGAGTCTTATCAAAATTAAATTATTTTAGAATTTTATTTCCCATTTTTTAATCAAATGTAGGGTTAGAAACAAGATTGCTTCTAATTTATTTTAGGGTTCCCATTTTTTAATCAAATGTAAAAACAATATTCTTTTTAATTTATTTTAGGGTTGAAATTTGAATTTACCACTTAAAGATGTTTATTAAACATTTTTATGATTGTTAATTTATTTTTAAATATTTTTATTAGGTTTTATTTTACAAAGTAGTTAAATATAGTTATAATATTTTATTTTTTAATTTTATTTATATGTGTTTTTATTAATTAGATTAATTTTGTATTAAACATAATTATTGTTGACAGAATGGGAGAATCCACCTCGATGAGGGTGGGGGCTTGCTTGACAACCCTTCCTTTCAAGTTAGAGAAAAAAATACATACAACCCTTCCTGGAGATCTACAAACTCTCAAAAAACTACATACAACCCTCCCTGTGTGTAGGATTGAATGTTAGATGAATAAAGATTTGCGTGTCCTGTCAAGTTAGAGAAAAAACTACATACAACCCTTCCTCTCAAGTTAGAGAAAAAAGTTGTGTGTCATCATATTAGTAGTTAGAAAAAATAGTTAGCCAGCATTAAAAGTTAGAGAAAAAACTACATACAACACTTCCTCTCAAGTTAGAGAAAAAACTACATACAATCCTTCTTGTCGATCTACAAACTCTCAAAAAACCACATACAACCCTTCCTGTGAGATCTACAAACTCTTGAAACCGAATCCACAAACTCTCGAAACCGACTCTCCTCTATGCGCAGTGGAAATTGCATTCAAAAATTGAATTATAAACTTCTATAAATTTAATGAAATATTTTGTGTGCATATTAAATTTATCTCACAATGCCTTAAAGAATTTCCTTTGCAACAATTAGTTATTACTTTATTAACATAAATAATAATAATAATAATAATAATAATAATAATAATAATAATAATAATAATAATAAATAATAAATCATTCAACAAATAAACTAAATATATTATTATTATCTTTGGCAAAGCATGTCCAAAGCACAAGCGCGTGAATTTCCAATGCCACGTTCTTTACTACCGCGATGAAAGGTACAAGCTCCATAAAATGAGCAACTTGTGATGGTCAAGCACCTATTGAAATATAAATGAGCTTTCAACATAAGGTCGGGGATTGCCTAATCATGGTTAGGGGAGAGGGGTCAGTCGCTGAACACCTCAGCGCTGACTGGACCCGAGGCCACGTCAGGAGGGCCAGCACATGTACGACAGGTGTTGAATCACATGGCGTTCACGTGCCAGTCACGTGCAGCCGGTCGCTCCGTCGATCAACCTGTCCAGCCGGTCTACTCCCGTCATTTTGTGGAGGCTTCTCGACGAAGCGGCATTTTTTGGTCCGGGTCTGGTTGTTGTCGATTCTGTGCTCCGTTTGTTGCGCTGCATTTCTCCAATGCCCGACGCCTCCGCCGCCACTGTCCGCGCGCTCCATCCTTCGTTATGGCGCTGCCGCTCTCATGGGTCAAGCTCCCCTGGTCCTGGTTCGGCCGCGGCGGCATTCCAATCGTGGGTGGTGGAAAATGTCTGCCTGTTCAACCTCGCCTACCTGGTGGTTTAACCTCGGCGCTTTGGTTGTTTTACTTCGGCGCTGTGTGGTTTAGGGTCGGTTGTTTGCTATTTATGTTTGGCGAGGTTTTGTCATGCCTCGGCCCTGTAGTTGTTTTACCTTCGCCCTGTCGTAGTTTTATTCGGCTCTGTAGTTGTTTTACTTTGCTCGGCACAGTGGTGGTTTTAGTTCGGCTCTGTGGTGGTTTTTATAGGCTCTATGGTGGTTTTTATCGGCTCTGTGGTGGTGTGTTTTTCAGCTCGTGCTTTCAGGTGCGTTAGTAATTTATGTTTGAAGTGTTTTTGCATTTTTTTTTAATGTTGGTGCTTTCTGAATGATTGTGTTTTTTATTTTTTGCAGGTCAGTGGAGAAGGCAAGGAAAATGCAATGCAGTGGAATGTAGGACTCTGTGGAATGAAGGAGGAAGCCTGGAGGGATAGGAGTTTTAAGGTAGGACTCTGTCCTACCAGTCATATCTATGTGTTTGTAAACACATTTAACCTTAAGGAGATGTTCTCTGTTGAGCTTTTTTATTGTTTTACTGTGGTTTTACAGTGTTTGATTGTGGTTTTACAGCGTTTTACTGTTGTTTCACTGTGTGGTTTTACTGTCTATAGGGTTTAGGGTTCTAATTGGAGGTATCACGCCTGATTTTTCTTTTTTGCAGCAGTGGAATGTAGGGTTTATTGTTCTAAAAGGTGGTTGTATAATTTGTAATGTGTTGTTTCACTGTGTGGTTTTACTGGGGTTTTACTATCTGTAGGGTTTAGGGTTTTAATTGGAGGTATCACGCCTGATTTTTCTTTTTTGCAGCAGTGGAATATAGGGTTTATTGTTCTAAAATGTGGTTGTATAATCTGTAATGTGTTGTTTCACTGTGTGGTTTTACTGTGGTTTTAATCTGTAAGATGCTTCTCGTCACTGTACATTTGTGGTGAGCTGCTCTTTTTTGAGAATTGAGCTGACAGAGGATTCATTAGGTAAATAGAGTTTTGAAGATGTTATGTTTGTCGAATCTCACAACTCTGAGGTCAGAAGTTGTTCTTGTTCTCTTCAATGTAGTTTTCTGAGCACTGTAATGGCAATATTTGTTAATAGGCCCGTGTTTGTGGAGCACTGTAATTTTATGTTGTTGCACATTGTGTGGTATTGGGAGCAACCTGTATTTGACAAAACCAGAAAAAATAAGATTTCAAGTACATTCTGAGAGTGAACCCCAAAACTACTGTCAGAGCAATATGCATGTTATCATCTCATTGTGAAACACAATGACAATTAAAAAAATATTAGTAAAAACATGGTAATATCAGAGGATATTACTAGACCCTTCTTTTGCGACTTAATATTTGCAACATTGTTTGTTATTTTTTACCAGGTTTTTCATGACTTCATTGAGAGAAATGTCATCCAACTGTCTGAATGGGCAATAACAAAAAAATTGGAGATTTAAGTATCCGTATTATGAATTTCATCTACAATGGAAATGTTTTCAATAGAATGGAAAACCAAGATTATTTTTGTGGCTTACCTTTGACATGTCTTATGGAGGCTTTATAAAATTTTCCTATCTGCACATTGGCAAGCAAAAAAATTAAGTTCTCCCTTTGATTGACCACCTTTATTGACCACATTGTCTTTCTACAAAAGTAAAGTTAAAGTTAAGGCATTACCACCAACTCTCTTAGCTCCTCTTCCATGGTCCCATCCAAGATTCCCATATGTCAGTTCTTACCGGATGCAATTTAAGGAAAAAATCATTGTATCCTCTCTTAGGGAATAATAGTGTGGTTTGTAGTTGGTCCAATCTCTCACATTCCTGTCCAAGTGAACATAGGAAGCCCTTGAAGCATGGGCTTCCTTGAAGCATGCAAGAAATTATTGTAGGATAATTTCTCTATGTTGAACAAGTTCCTTGGGTTAATTTGAGTGCATACTTGCAACTTTATCTTGAGGGAATTTGTTGAAAGAATTACTATTGCATTCCTATTGACCAAAATTTGAGTGAACTTCTATTTTGGAGTTGTCACTAGTAGCCTTACATGTTTAAGTCTGATTCAATTTATACCAGGTTATTGGTATATATTCATATATTGTTTGTTTCCATTGTATGTATGTTCCATATTTAGTTACACTAGTGCACGGCTTTATAACCTCCATTTATTCGTATTTTCTAAACTTCACTTTTGCTTCATTGATATATATTCAGTTATTGTGATTCATGGTCTCATAACCTTCCTGCCCTCATATTTTTCCTGAAATTAAAGTTTGCTTAAATTTTACTTCATTGATTTTATTATGCATCTGTCTTACTGTTTACACAGGTCTTTATTATGGATTTGTCTTACTGTTTACATTGGTGCAAATATCCTCCTGGATTGTAGTTGAACATAGAAAGAGTTATTGACCTTAGAGATTCTATTTTTGATTGAGAAGCATTGTAATGTTTAATAGAAATTATCCTACAGTGTTGTACACGCCAGTATGAAATATGCAATGTCAATGTCTACAGCAAGTAGTGGTGCATCATCATATTAAAGTAGTATATACTCTACATCATATTAAACTAGCATATACTCTACATGCTCTTGGGCATAAGCCTTGAGTTATTTCAGAGAAGCAAGAAAATCATATTGTTTTATGTCAACTTGAATTACATCATGCTAGAATGCCTCTGTTATAATGCTATAATGCTAGAATGCTAGAATGCCACAGTTCTTAGATGCTTCTCGTCACTGTACATCTGCGGTGAGCTGCTCTTTTTTGAGAATTGAGCTGACAGAGGATTCATTAGGTAAATGGAGTTTCCTATCTGGGAATTGAGCTGACAGAGGATTGATTGTTTTTATGACAGGGTTGATGTGATCAGGATTGCATTTTGTTTAGTTGATTATTATTTAAACCTAATTATTATTTAATTTCAAATGTTCCATTTATTCTATAACAGCATTAAATTTTATCTGATTATGTACCTACCTTAATGGTATGATGCCAGGTTTCCTCTTTGAACAAAGGGTAGGGTGGTATGTTTTTTTCAGATCTGGTTTCCCAATATTCTGGTACTGGCATTGTACATAGTACATACAGTAACTCTATTTTCCTCCGACGAATTTAAATCTATCTGAAACTACATTGTATTGTAAGTTTCATTGTATGGTCAGTTACTACAAATTATATTTGGCATATATGAAGTAAATAAGGTCAGTATTCTTTATTCTCACAGTTAGTTATGTTCGTTAACCCTTTTTTTTTTTTTTCAAGCATCTGAAACTACATTGCATTGTCAATTTACCTCAAAATATAACGAGCATACAATTCATGTTCGTTGATCACTTGACATTTACAGAGCCATACTCTTGTCATTGTTGCAATTCTGTTTTACACGATTGCTCTTTTGGACTGGTTTATTGTATTGACATTTACAGAGCCATACAATTCATCTCTCATCTTAATCGAATCACTTCAATTCAATTATGAATTCAATTTCTTCGTTCAATTATGAATTCAAAATCTGATATAGGCTAAGGCTATAACTTCAATTGCTCCCTGTGTTGATCTAACTGATATAGGCTAAGGCTATAATGTCTCGATCAGGAATCAATTGCTCCCCGTGTTGATATACTTGCCCACCACGTGAACGCCATGCGATTCGACACCTGTCATACATGTGCTGGCCCTCCTGACGTGGCCCCTGGTCCAGTCAGCGCTGAGGTGTTCGGGAACTGACCCCTCTCCCCTATATAATCTCACAATCCTTTAATTATAGTTTTTACTGTCATAACAAACATTAAATCAATCTTTTTATGCAGTATTGCATATTAAGTATGGTATGTTGAGCTTGATAAAAACATTTTCAAGATTTTGAATTAGGATGTGGGTATTCTAGGTGCTACATGATTTAATTTATTTTAGGACATCTACTTAACAGGATGCAATGCAAGACCACTTCATCTCTCATCTTAATTGAATCACCTCTGTACAGTGTTCAATTATGAATTCAAAAATCTGATATAGGCTAAGGCTATAACTTCAATTTCTCCCTTTGTTGATCTAATTGATATAGGCTAAGGCTATAATGTCTCGATCAGGAATCAATTGCTTCCCGTGTTGATATACTTGTTATTTAACATGATATTTGGTATCTGTTTCTGTTCATCAAAGAGCATGTAATGTTCAAGGGATATTTTGTTTAGATGCATTCAGATTGTTTTGTTAATGATGTTCAATTCAATTATGAATTCAATTTCTTTGTTCAATTATGTCATAAAAAATCTGATATAGGCTAAGGCTATAACTTCAACAGATTAAAAAACTTGTAGGATTTAGAAACTGTTTGATATGTAGGAATTATGAACTGTTTGATATATAACTTCATAAAAAATTTGATATAGGATAAGGCTATAACTTCAACAGATTAACAAACTTGTAGGATTTAGAAACTGTTTGATATGTAGGAATTATAAACTGTTTGATATATAACTTCATACAAAATCTGATATAGGCTATAAGGCTATAAATTCAACAGATTAACAAACTTGTAGGATTTAGAAACTGTTTGATATGTAGGAATTATAAACTGTTTGATATATAACTTCATACAAAATCTGATATAGGCTATAAGGCTATAACTTCAACAGATTAACAAACTTGGGGGATTTAGACACTATTTCATACATACTAATTTGAAAATGTTTGTAGCTTCCCAAACATCCATGGATGCTATCATTAGCAAACCTATTTGATCCTTACCAAAATCACAGTGTCTTGTAGTTACAAAAATTAAGTCATGGCACCTCTATGCTTGATGGCTTCCATTTCCTGCATTGCCCAAGTATGGTGGACTGCCCAACATTGGATGATTAGGATGTGCATGAATGTTGGCATATGGTTGACTCCAATTTTCTCCATGTAGCCATGGTGGGACTGAGTAGCCCAAGTGTCCACTTGTGTTACTAACCCCAGCACTGACTGCAGGTGTCATATAAACACAATTAGGATTCAAACCTGCACTAGTAGGGGTATAAGAGGTGGGCCTAACCCCTGCCTGATAGCTAGGGACTTGGATGTTAATCAGGTCTTGGAATGATGGTGTCTGCTCTGCAATGTGGTCCAGCGTGTTAGACGTCAACCTATTTGCCTCAAACTGTCTTGAACCATGTTCTTCTCTGCTTGTCACCCCTTGTCCTTTTTCCAACTCTTGCTGAACCTTTCTTGCCTCTCTCTGTTGCCTTGCCAATTGCTTTTGATGTTCCTTATCTTCCCTTGCCTTTTGTCTTTCCAACCTTTCCTTTGCTCGAGCTTCTGCTGTTGCAATCCTTGCAACCCTCTTTTCATTGGCTAACTCCTTCTTTCTCTTTTTAGCTTCTCGAATTTCATTCTTTTTACGTTCAGACTCGAACATTAAATTCATATAGTCTTCAGATGTGAGCAATTGTGAACTCCTCCCTAAACGAAGATAATCTGAGGTGAGTTCCTTGATGAGGCCTTCACTCTCTCTACTGGTAGCTTTAGGAATGAACCAAGTAATCTCTGCTTTTCCAGACCTGCCTGCTGGATTTCATCTTCTGGGACAACTGAATGACCCCCATTGTTGTCTTCTTCAGGTACTTCATGCTGAATAGGCTCCTCTTCTAGTGATCCATTGTCCACAAAATAATGAACAAGTTCGGTGTTCAACCCTGATGGTTGTGAAGGCATGTCCATGCTTTCATCCTCATTGGTGGATGTTACATTATTTCCGGTGATATTCATCACGGCCTCTGCCAACCATGATGGTGCACTTACTTGGGTTGGCATGGTCAATTGCTCATTGTCAGCTGCATCAGTGGGTGTCACAGCCTCATTGATATTGTTAGTTGGTTCATCACTGAACTGTGTCTCACTGACATGCTCAGCATCATCACCACCACAGAACAACCCTTCAGAAAGGGACATTATACCTTCAGCAGCAGCTACATCTTCTTGGGCACCAACGTGCTCTTCTAAATTCTCTGCTTCTTGACCTTCCACTTCAAATGCTTGGCTACATGTGGTATCATGCATAAGAGCATCATAATTGAGTGGCCATATACCAGTCCTCCTAAATCCAACCTTGATATTAGAAGGTGTGAGAGCCCTTTTAAATGCTTTGTTATCAAGCTCAGCTAGCTCAAACCTCTTTACTTCCACCCCTGGGTTCTTTGCCATCCATGAAGCTCGCTCGACCCTGAAATAGTTCTTGAAAGGCCCAAACACGCTCACATCAAGGGGCTGCAATCTGTGAGTAGTATGAGCCGGCAATGTTAACAGGTCAATGCCCAACTTATTGGCCTCCTCGATTGTCTGCACAGCCATGTGGCTTCCATGGCCATCTAAAATCATCAAGTGCCTGTTTTCAGGCGAGACACCACCCGGTACGGAAGCAGCAAAGTGGCAAAGCCAATTTAGGAACAGTTCCTTTGTCATCCATGCATGTGGATGTGCAGCCATGCATGCCCCCGGTTCACAATTCTGTATGTAATTTTTAGTTGAGTTTTACCTTTAAATAGATAAAATCCCGGTATAGATGAGCCAATTGCATTGACACAGGCAAGAATTGTGATCCACTCCCTGCTCTTAGGCAAT
This sequence comes from Pinus albicaulis, assembly GCA_034641835.2. Classification (NCBI taxonomy): domain Eukaryota; kingdom Viridiplantae; phylum Streptophyta; class Pinopsida; order Pinales; family Pinaceae; genus Pinus; species Pinus albicaulis. The sequence continues at coordinate 474,344,005 of CM076569.1, forward strand.
ATCTTAGGCACATTTCTACTCCCTCTCTTTGCAATTACCCGCATACTACAATTTCTTCCTGCTTGTAAGCCTGTCTCATCGCAGTTCCATATGTGGTCTGGGGCATATGAGTGCTGGTCATATGCAGCAGAAAGAGTGTTATAGAACTTAGAAACAATTGCAGGGCGTAGATTTAAAGCCCGGTCTCTGTCAAGGCCCTCTGCTGTACGTAACACAAGGTCTGGATGCCTCTTTTTAAACCCACTCCACCATGACTTACCAGGAAAACCATCTTTAAAGGGGTTTGGCCTCCGTTGACATATTTGAGCTACAGTGGATTTAAGTTGGATAAGCTCTAACCCATGTCCCAATTGGGCTATCTCCTTACACCACTCCACCACCTCATCTTCCTCCTCTTCAGTCATGACTGTAACAGGCCCTCTGCGCTTTGTATTAGTCAACCCATTTATCCAATAATGTATGTTTGAGGCAGCAATACCATGTTTTTTTGCTGATGCACGGATTGAATATCCCTTAAACTCGATGTCATCAATTGCAGCGAGCATGTCTTCCTTCGTCCAGCCTCTGATTGCACTGATTTTCTTTGTTGAAATTGCACCTTGTATTGTGGTCGAAGGTGGTTCTGTGGCTGATGGTGGGCTAGGATGATTTGCAACCACAGGGTCCTTTTCAACTACATTACTAGGAGCAATGGGAGCATTGACATCATCATCTGATGAACTGCTCCGCAGTTGGGCCCCCCTTCTCCCTCGCCTCCTGTTCCTTATCCGATCTGCAACAGAAACTCTTGGCATGGCTACAACCTGGAATTTCCAACATCGTTAAGAAATTTGATAAGTATTACAGCACAACTGTATAAAGTAAACTATAATTATGTATGAATTCCAAAATTTCTGCTAATAACATGAAATCTTTCAGTTGTTTGTTGTGAATTAATTCGCATTGAAGTATTACTTGTCAATTATGTATTACTTGTAATATCAACATTAGAAAGATATGTGATACCTACATGGCTGTTAGCTACATGGACTTGTCTAAAATCAGTAAGTGCCTATTTTAAAATGGACTTATATTTGGACATGGACTGTGTGTTAGAACTATTTTTATTGAAATATTTTATTCAATATAAAGTCAATATCCATATCTGCTTAATATCCAAATCTACTTAATATCTTGAATAACATTATTGAAGAACAACGAAATACCTGTATGTCTCCAGCAACGCTCCAACAACTGATGAAGAGAGTGAATAGCAACTGATGAAGAGAGTGAATGTAACACTGTGCACACACACTGTCTGGAATGTAACACTGTGCACACACTCTGTCTAGAATGCAACACTGAGCACACTCTATCCTCTGTTTGTATGTCTGGAACACTGTCTGAAAAGGATTGTATGTCTGCAAAATGGAAACTCACTTTCTGAAAACTGTATGTCTACAAAATGAATGGAACAATGTCTGAAAACTCTGAATGTATGTCAGCAGTAGTTTAAGAGCAAAACGAATGCCTCAAATGCAGTAACAGTTGATTTTTTATAGTTTTATGATTTAGAATTTCATTGGTAGGGAAGATTGGCATGGATTGCCATCTCCCAAATTTAATTGTGTGGTGTGGATTGATTTGTACATGATCCAATGGCTGAAAAGATTTCATGGTTGATCCTTGTGCTTTCTTGAATTTAATTTCTGAATTGAAATGCTTTTCAGAATTTAATTCCTGTAATTCCAGGACTGTTGTGTTTAATTCTTGAAATGAAAGGTTGGGTGAACTATTTCCTGAATTGAATGGTGTCATTTAATGTCTTCAATAAGCTGAATGGTTAAACAAACATGTAGATATTGCTGACAGACATTTCACCTATTTTTGTGCAGGTGGTACTCAATCTTTGTGCAGGGGTTACCCAGTTTTTGTCCAGTTGTTATTCAGCAATGAGATGTAGTCCCCCAATGCAAAATCAGTGGGGGACTGTTTGATGGGATAACTGTACTTTTGGATGGGTAGCATTGTAATGTTTTGTAGTGAATTTTGCCTTAAATGGTAATTCAGAATTGGAGGTACTTGAGACAGTGGGTCTTGTCAACTTGTGATGTTGGATTTGGTGTATGGCAGTTGTTGGTCTAGTAAAAAACTGGGCCCATTTTGGACATATTTATGTAACTTATATAACTTATTATCAAATATTTATGTGCATATTATCAAATATTTATGTGCATATTTTAGTGAGTTTGTAATTTATGTTTGGTGGATGTGTGGGACCAGTAGTATAACT